>DWLO01004087.1:0-10305 GCA_018245335.1 Dalla quadristriga | reverse complement strand
TGCACAGCTTGACTTTGTTTTTACGACACCATAACCTCAAGTATTTATGGAGCGTATTTAGCATAGGTCCGTATCACAATTCCTTCTGAAGGGCGCAATACTTGTAAATGTTGGGCGGCGCGCGCGCCTTCGTGAGCATTGTGTGGTGCGCGCGTCGCGTGGGCCGTACCTACTGGTTATCGAACACAGTATCAATAAATTGCACTTGCGTCCGTCGTGTTGTGCAAATAAAAGAACCCGAGTCCTGCGTGTTATCGACGAACGGTCTAAATAAATTCGAGGGAGTACTTATTTGTAGCTCACCTTTGTTGATATCATCATCTGCCGTATCAGTTGCAGACCGAGAGAAATGTGTATTACATGTTTAAAAATCATTAGCGATGTGACTAAAATATGCACGAGTAAAGTTGTTTTGAATACTCTGGTCCGTTTGTTTGAAAATAATAACAGCCGCGTTCGCTCGTATCGTTTGTCAGAGATCCCTTGAATTTTTTCTTACAGTGTTTATGAAGCGTTCCTTTATTTTGATTATCGAGAAACAATCGAGTATCCAGGCTTAACGAGCAATTACGTTGTGTCCGTACGTGCGGTTGTCTGCGATGCAGGTCGGGTATCAATTAAATCACGGTGCAGTCGAACGAAACATACCGCGTTATGAATATTCACATATGGACGTACGCGACACGCCTCTCGCGGTATGTTCCTCGGCTCCAAGTGAATCGGCAATTATGCAGAACGATATCTAAGAACTTCTTACAGTGATGGTATTTATTTACGTAGTTTAAGGATTTCATGTAAGAAACAAATGCAAACTTCTTCACCGTTTGAAATGAAAGTAGACCGAATTCAGTGAGTGTATGCTTTGCATTGATCACTCTTACAGACAGAATAAAACCATACACCGCAGTATCCATTAAAACATTGAAGTTCTTTTTCTTTTCTGTCAGAACGTTGCGGTTCCGCATCATTCAGCCATTGTAATCGTCCATCTATCCTCACTAGTAGCATCTTTAACCGACTTCAAATAGGACTCTGTCTTCGTTGTTCACAGGCTGTAGTGACTGTAATCTGCTTTCCCCGTTCGGTGACCCTGTGAAGGCCAGTAGGGCCAACAGCAAATGTCCATTCGAAAAAAAACATTCTGCATGTCCACTCGTTTGCCACACTAAGACCTGGCATTTCTAAAATTATATTTGGATTTACAATAATATAGTTTAAACATCCAAGTAAGATTGCACCTCATACTATACGCTGTGGTTGTATGATATTTACCCTCTACTCTGATATTTAATCTATTACTCGTCGGATTGAAGGATGTCCAGGTGGCAGATTGAATAGCGTCCATTAGGATCCATTATATGCCAATAAATAAGGCCTAAGAGACAGTCGGGCTATCCGTCTCTAGTTCAATATCATGCCGTAACTCAGCTCAATGTAATGGGCTCTTGTGATAGTTGTGATAGAAACAAAGCTAAACATTATCCAATATTATATAGGTAAGCACCTACCTATCTATGCGCTGATAGAGCATGGTCCTTGTATAGATGATAATAACTCACGAAGTTATTTTTAAATTTGTGCTTCAATGTCTAGAGTAAATTATTTTGTCTGGAGTTTAGACTCGTACGTAGGACGTCTGATAGAACTCTAATTAAGTACCTACCTACAGTAAACAATATTAATTCCATTGGAATGTCTGTCTGTGATATTGAAATTAAGGCCAATAATTAAATGGAATATGCTATTTATACGGTACCTAAATATAGTCAAGTCTCATAACAACAATCAATACTCTCTGTCTGGGATTTTTTTGTCGCAAATAGGCTCCGAAATCATTAACGAATTTTAATGAAATTTTCAGGGGTTGTAACACTAACATACCGTATACGGTATTAAAAACCGTTTGACATATTGGGATAAACCTATAGGTTTACGGCTTTTAGGCAAACGGTTATACGGTAAAAATAAACGCTTACATACTCACATCCCCGAATTAGGGATCCTTTGTTGCTGGTGGCGGACGAAAACAATCCAATTTAACACCTAGGACGCAACTAGGTACAAATATTTATCTTTCAAATACACTCCGGACCCACAGCTCATAAGTGGCCTGACCAACGTGCCCCATTAAACGTAATACTTTTATTTGTCCTTACAACTATGGAGTCGTAAGGACAAATAAAACGCACAAGTAATTGAAATCGATGGAGTCCGAGAATTAATTACGGTCGTTTAGTGTCGCGATCGCTGTGGAGACACGTCATTTCACGGCGAGTGGCGAGTGACGTTTAGATTATAACATCATGATTGCGGTGCTAATATTATATTTCCTTAAGCGGCGCTGGTGGGGTCTCTCCCACGGCCGGGATGAGTGCGGCTCGGTGTCAATTTCCATTAATGCCGCCATTATCGTGGTCGGTGCATAAATCGCTCGCAGGCGCGACCACCGGCCGCATCCACCGCGAGTCCGACGCCGCGAGCGTGGCCCATAGCGGCGCGCCACCAATCCCGACCTCGCAAATTACCGGCGAAAGCAATAAATCACGTTAAACGCACCGGCGCAGGCCGCGTACAGGCATATTGTACTTACGTTTTATAGCCTAATTGCTTTTGTTATACCAGCCTGTGAGGGAAAGGTCAAAGTGACAATTTCTACGAATGGCATGTGATAAGATGGCCAATTTAAGCGAGAATTGAGTTTATTGCGATAGAACATAGTCAATAGAACATTTCTAGACAGTAACACCATTTTAAAGTAGGCGGTAGAGCCGCAAAACGGTTAAGTTCCGATCTTTAACTCGAAGGCTTGGGCTCCCAGACTCATTCACTTCGCTTCTCGAAGCAATTTGCATTAATAGAAAAGTTAAGATAATTAAAGAACATCCTGAAAAATCTCATATTCATTCATCGGCAGAACTTTCAGTTTGTCTTACCTTATGTTCTCAAAGGTATGCGCAGTTTGCCGATTTGTACCAGCGTGGTTGACCGCAATAAGGCCAGCGTGTATGGCTTTAACACTCTTTTATCTCAGAAATGTACTTAACTGATATGATACAGTTATATTGTTAGACATGAGCTCAGCAATGAGTAGTTTTTCATTGTACATGTAGAATACCTGTGATCAGTATTGAGCTGGTGATTGATTGTTGATGATTTTTTAGGTAGTAGGTATCTGTTTACGTTTCAATTGCGGCGGTACCACCGTGAACACCCATTTCTGCCGTGGGCTCTACTTATCTACTTATTTTTCACCGATTGTGTTCCGATTCGAAAGGTGTGGATATCGGTTACACTTATACAAGAGACGACCACCTAAATCTTTAGTTTCAGGACAAGGTTTAAACAAAAGAAGGGAGAACCAACTTTGTACGGTCGCTTCGCTGTCGTCCCGCCCGTCGCTGTAGTCTAAAACGCTACGCCTAGGATAGCATCTTTGATCAGCTTCGAATAGGACAAATAATAACAATATCTAATAGTACTGACTTACACTAACAGTCACAGAACAGTCCTTACTCCCACAGTCCAACAACAGTATTCGTTAGTAATAACTAACGGATACTAACCAACTAATTTACCTATTGTCACCTAATACTAGCAGGCTTAATAAACTGACAGTTCTTCGTACAGTCCTATTCGAGGTTTGTCACAGATGTCCAAGGGTGGCAGTGGCCGCTGGGACTGCATCCCCATATGCTATTCTCATCACATAAGAAAACCATTTCAATGATAATAATTATTTAATAAGTAATGTTTTTATAACTATTCAAAATTAGAAATAATATTTTTTTCTTTGAACGCAGAAAATATTGCATTGCGCTCATTAAGCTATGTAATTAAAAGCTGGATATTCCAGAGACGTTTCAGTTTCTCCATGAATAAATTAAATGAGCCTGAAATCATACAAAACGGGTGTATTTATATCTGTTAGAAGTAACGGAAAATTCCGAGTGGGCTTGAACTATTTTGGTACTGTGTCAATCATACATCCTCCTCATTAATATGAAATAAATATAATCGAATTCTAAAATATCCTCCTTATATAGGATAAACAAAATATGACATTATCATAATTAAGACTATAGACTGTACTCTGTGACTATAGACAAACAATATTAATCTCTTCTCAGTTTGACCACAGACTTTAGCCATAAACAAAAGAGTATTATGTGTGTATACATGTTTATGTGTCACACGCATGGTAGTGTGCGTAATGATTTTTTTTATCACCTTCATGACTTGAACGCGTTGTTGTTTTGTTGATATACTGATTTTTACATCCGGTAGACTATTATAATTCTATATGGTGGCAAGGATAGGTTTTAAATATAAGTACCTATCTGGTAAAATGTATTTTTTAAATTTTGTTGTATCATTACGATAGCAAATTAAGTCAATATTTATTTTTATCACGACGGTATCCCAGTACAGGTTTAAATTAGGGCATTAGCCTACTAGCATTTTAATCGAAGCGAGGTATCGCAGTATATCGAAGCTAGGATGATCGATGGCATGTGACAGTGTGACTTCACGATGTGACACAATACGAGTCTACTCGATTGATCGCTGCGGCAACAGGGTACATACAGCATTCAATTGACTGGTTTTATTGTATAGTTTAGATGAGCTCTATCTACTGGTGCCTCGTACGTAAGTAATTGGAAGGTTATATGCCGGTCCTGTTCGGTGACGCTGTAAAGGCCAGTAGGGCCAACAGAAGCTGTCCATTCGAAAAAAAAAAAAAATTATATGCCGGAAAAAATATGATTTTCCGTCGTGACCTACCTATAAGTCTCAATTGTAATCTAAAAATCTAAAACTGCATATTTCAGATTTAAATATTGAAAAATATATTTTTGCTCTCAGGCTTGAAAGATTCCTGGGACTTTTCGAAGTACTCTTTTATACAATTTAATATCACGTGTGTTACTATGAATATGACATTTGAGATCAATAAGTAGGTATCACTCTCATGTTAAATTTTTTATTGTGATGCATGACGTTGAATCGACATCGAGATATATGAGAAAAGAGCTTATAAGCTTAAATCTTATAAGTCTGTAGGTGGTAGAACCTGTATATGTTTTCCCGGGGCGGTACCACCGCCACACCGATGTCAGTCGTGAAATATTTGTATTTCAGCAATTGTGTTTCGGTCGGAAAGGTGTGGATGCCGGCTACACTTATACAAGAGGCGACCACCTTAGTCGTCAAGGGTAGCAACGCATATGTGGCCATCTTCGAACAGGACCATTACTAACCACTACTAACCTGACTATCACTAACACCGACTAACAGGACTTACAGTCACTAACAGTCCTTTCTCCCATAGTCCTCTTCCTGTTAACAACATTCCTCTTAACATCTTTGACTAACTGAACTAACATCATGAACTAGATGTCAAGGCCGGCAGCGGATGGGTGGAGCTGCATGCTCGTTAGTTATTTTAAACACATAAAAAAAAAGTCCCAATGTCAAACCAACCGATACATCGATTTATACAGCTATGCATCTAACTGTACGATTATGTCGTTGCGTAATGTAATATGACGTCGTGATTAATAACAATTGTGCTATCATGGATTGATGAGCAGCCTCCGAGCGCTGTCATCCGATGCCAATTAAATGTAGTAACACATCAAACTTGTTCCGACGCGGCGCTGATGTGCCCGTGCGGGTACGCAGATGTGTCGGCGCAGCCCGAGTGCTCGCTAATCGCACGCATTCATTTGAATCTATTTAGGTAAACGACATTGCCCGCAGGAATGCGATGTTTCACCAATTACGCATGCGCTACGGTTCCTCCATCCTACTATGAGCTTTATTTTTGGTAGGTACATCCACATCTATCAGATAGGTCACAATTTAAGACTACACCTTGACTAATACATTATCCACATCGAAACCGGTGCATATAAATTATGGAGCGTACTCGAAGATATTGTGTTTCACGTCCGGCGGTTTAGACACGGGCCGAGGATATCTGCGTGAAAAGGGCGAAATATTGCAGAAATTTCAAAGGCGACAGGACAGCATTCGATTCGTCGCGGTGTAGGATTTCATTGCGCTATATAGCGTCCACCAAGCGACTGATACAAGGCTCATGAGCTTTTACCGAGACGCGCCTGCGACGTTTATTGACAGCGATTTATTAATCAACACAAAAACCTAGATCAAGTTTCAAATGCAACATTTTATTTTGTGTTGTAAAATCTACCTCTTCAATCTAATGGGGAAATGAAATGGGGAATGGACGTATACGACGATAGTCTCTGAATTAAGCGAATGCTTACAAAATGACCCAGTGCAATTTATTCGCTTTCAAAACTAGCACTCTTTTATAACGTCCATGGTGCATCAATATTTGCATCACGTAATTTGGCCGGAGTGGTGCCAATTAGCAGATGCTTGTATCCAGTATTGTCCAGCACTGATCCTTGTAAGGCTGATGGGTGAACGAATGGATTGATCAATTTCGTTATTGTGACAGTTTCATTTAGAAATATGAGAGTTTAATAGTTACTAGTTTAGCAGTATTTTTTATTTCAAACAATTGAAATGAGCATGACATCTAATTTGCACCAATAACGCGCGCTTTAACGGCATTTAATAAAAAAAATACACTTTTGTGACGGTTTTTATTTTCGTGGACAATAAAGTCAGGTCGAAACTTCCGAAACTATGGTAATTTGAGACGACGTTATATTAATTGCTGCAGATTTATAGATGTTTATAAAGTCATGAGTATTCGGAGTTTACATCGTCAATATCGGTGCGCGAGTATCGGTCCGAGAGATGCTATCCGTACTATTGTTAATCCGGTAATTTGAATTTATTGCACCATGAATAAATGGTGGCTATCTGGAAACATATCGACACAGCAGCCGTGTACCGCGGCGTGCGTCGCTCCAAGTCCGCAGCCCAGTTGCGCCTTCTCTCTCGCCGTTACAATCGCTCCGACCGGCCTGCACGCTCCTAATGGGATTATCAGTCCACGTAGAAACAAATCTGGATATCTACAGATGTTACAATTAGTATGTCAAAACACTATCCATGTAGATTGATAACACAAAATGAAACTCGTTCGAGCACAATCTTCGCTTTGTTTCTCAACGTTCCTCTTGTAAACAGTGCAGCGGGGAAGTGGCTAATCTTGCCCATTCCTTGTAGGAGATGTGATTGTTTCTCCTTAACGGGCGAGCCGCTCTAATCGGAACATCCTCGATGCCGGCCATGTCCGAGCACTGGCGTTAATTAGACTCCTATTTCATTCTACTGAATAAAAGACATGAACAACTAGCCAGGTCAGATCTTGCTGTTACGGGCATACAAAATACAGGAAGAGTCCCATTATCTGTACGTTAGTATTACAAACTAACGTTTTGCCAGGTACACACAACGGTATTATGTTTTAGCGACGCCCTGAGTTGAGGTGTGGACCGGCAATCAGGAATCATTATTTACGGGCAGCTATTATCACTCCATGGCTTTTCTGGTTTATTATCGGCTTTGCTCGTTATGTTGTCCTGCATCGGATAAATTATGCTATTAAGTTAGCAGATTGACAAAGTTATTTATGACATTAAGTGAGAGCGCGCTGAGTGGTGACCGCTAGTGGCCTTCCTGGCGTACTGCACTGCACTTGTTTAACAATTTTGCATCTATATATTTTTGACCAGTAAGTCAGAAAAATATTTTTGTTGAAGTTCAGCAACGTTACCTAGTGTTACTCTTATCTTGGTTATCGGTAATTTTTTTAAATTCAGTGGTAGCGGCCATTTGTCAGCAGCAAATATGAAAAAAAATTATGGTACTACGATGCCCAACTGTTAACCAACAAGACTTCATAAAGACGAAAATTATAGCAGCAATAAATTTGCATGGTGAACTTAAACGGTCCCCTACCCATTCAATTAGAACTAAGTTATTAGAACTGACAGTCTAAATTTGTTTAGTAAGTACCTATTAGCCGAATGTCAGCATCTCCTCAGCGCTATCATTAATATCAAAATATGGGAAAATCTATGGATATATCTATCTCCTAAGGATAAGCCCCAGTAACCATTTTTATTTTTAACATATTATCAATAATCCCAGTGAACGGTACAAAGCAATTTTTTCGATCGCCGAATAATCCGTATCCAATTAAATATGTCAGTTACGTTTGACATGTTATGTAGATAAAAATTGCCCTTTACAGCATATCATTTAAATGAATATCTTGGCAGATATCACAGATTTCAAATAACGCGAAACAAATAAACAGTTTGTTTGTCTAAATTGCTCGGACACTGATGGTACCCGTGCAATGCCGGGCAGGGTCCGCTAGTTAGTAATACTTCAGTCTAATAAGAAAAATTAAAGCTTATTCTCTTTAGTTATTCAAGACACTCGATGATCTTCATTATACCTATTGGAAAATGATTTTTGAGAAAACCAAGGTTGGTTGAGAAAGGTTAATTTTATTTAAATAACTTTGGAGGCTACTTTAGTTAAATTTTAAGAAATTGTGTAATAAGTATCATATCAAGATGAATTTATAATTTTGTTTATAAGGTGAGATCAGTTTAAAATTTAAGTTGTGTCAAAAGCGTATTTAACTAACTTCTAAAATCTAATGAGAACACCAAGATAATGTTTTTCAGCTAGGTAAAGGTCAGATAATTTATTTTATAAAAACATTACCTGCGATGGCATGCTGACACCGGCCGCAGCACGTGTCCGGTTGCATCTGATAAATGTATGTAAATAATTATTAAATATTATCGAACGTCAGATATGGTCGTTTAGGTGGCCGTTTCGTTATCTGCGTTATTTGTCGTTAACAATTCCAAGAGGCGCTATGGCGTTATCGTGTTGAGTTATGGCAACACTAGTGCGGGGAGGTTCCGCCGCCGTCTCTGGTTTCATCAGAGCGGTCAGCAGTGTCGCGAGATAAGCGGCTGCCGACGACTACCTGATCACGTATTGCCTCCTGATACGATCTCTACATGTGTAACACGAAAAATCACCACGGAAGGAACTTCAAAACAAGAGTTTTACTTCGTCTCAAGTCCGTCTGAGGTTTGCCCTCACCGCAAATTAAATTATTTTTAACTTAAAATTCAGAATGCAAGGTGGTAGAACCTGTATGCAGTTCGCCTGGAGCAATACCAACGATACACCCATTTCCGCATCGCAGCAGTAAAGTTGTTTTATAGCAAATTGTGTTTCGGCCAGAAAGTTGCCGTCACAGTAGTAATGCGGATTTAGTTAGAACTAGTAGTAGATACCAACGATTATTAATCGGATTATTACTAACTCAGGTAAAAGTTACTTAGCTAACAGGACAAATTCACACTAATAGTCATGGATCCCATAGTCCTATTATTTTACTAATGAATACAAACCAAATAATATTCCTATTAACAACAATGCAGTGCCCGTTTACTACTTGTAACCAAGGATGGCTAGGGATGTAGGATTATGGGAAAGAGTACATCAGTACAAGAGTACCATCTCGTACAAGGTGTAACTCGTTCAATTACCATACAAGTTGATGGTAAGATAATCGTACAATAAGATTTACTGAATGAATCGTTAATTACAATAAATCACTTAAAATTCACTACAATTTGAAGTGTACACGTTACAAAATCTGATTTCCCTAGCCCTGTGTTGTTTCTTGCTGGATTAAATACTGTCCTGCTGCAATAAAATAAATCATTATAACTCTCAGATAAGCATTTCGTTCATTGTGTTCTTAGTGCTGGAATAGATTAGTTGTTGTTAGTATTGAAACACTAAGATATTGCCTGTTTAATTGTATCTGATATTACGAGATCTTTTAATTTAATGAATAGTTCTTGCGTACGAGCTTAACAGTCTTTAGCAACGGTGCAATGTTAGATTTGTATAAACAGAGCAGAGTGCGGAAACATTTTTCTGGTACCTATTGTTTTTTTTTAATGACTGATGGGCTGACCAAACTGTCGACTGGGGGTTCATCTTCAGGAGTAAACAGGAATCATCGTACTCGTAGGTAGTCATATTTGTAACCCTCTTTTTAATGTCCTAAATATTTTTAATGTTGTAACATCTTTTGTAAACCAATGGTAAGCAATAAACGGTTTTCTTTTCTTTTCTGAATGTATGCATTATATGAATGTTGAAAGTGTGATTTTTTTTATAAATGGGACCCTTAGTGTACAGACGCTAAAGGCTATTATTTAAAAATCGCCAGAGATATTAAAATGTAGCCTCTAAGAAAAATTTCATCAAAATCCGTTCAGTGGTTTCAGAGCATATTCGAGACAAAAAAACGCAGAC
>DWLO01004086.1:0-10306 GCA_018245335.1 Dalla quadristriga | reverse complement strand
ATTATGGTTTAATGTGTTCCCGTAAAAAGCCTGCATGGGTGGGTTCGGGTGCGTTAATGACGGTAGTATAATATATGCAGATATATATGCATAAATTAAATAAAGAAAATCAAATCAGCCACAAATTTTACGCGAGTATTACGTAGTAAGGGTGCCTGCTACAATTTCGTTACACTTAACAAGTCCGCGGTAATGTATGTATTTATGTTGCAACCCGAAAACCGTGCGACCTTTTTGATAACGTGAGGCGACAGCGACTGAACTTTTTTGTGTATAAAATGTTAAATCTTCGATAATATGTAAATAAATGTGTGGGTCAAAAATCTACAAACGTAACGAAGAAAGTACCTACTTACTTTACGAGGTCGTACGGCCATTACCTAAATAAAGTAACTCGCCTACATTTTTTGTCCTTCAAAGTTAAGAAGTTAGCTTTTGTTCCCGACTACCTCTTACTTACTTTTGTGTTACCTATGCTAATAGGATTAAAACGATAAAACCGTTTGTTACATCAGGCTTTTACGAAGTTACTGGCACCAACCTTCATATTTATAAGTAGGTATTTATACCGCGACATTTATCACAACGTGTGGGAATCATGTTATACATATGATATACAATTATCGTGGTCTTTGTAGGGCACAACAAATTAGGAGAGAGGGTACTTTTCGTCCGAAGGCATTTTCTTTTGTCATCATTCAATTGTCAAGTAAAATTTTCTTTGTCAAATATAAAAGAAGTTAATCATATCAAACGTGACGATATTTTCGTGTTTCAGTATTTTTCTATGCAGCCTACTTAGTGTTATGTGGTCCCTGCGACCTATGCTAGGCTTATAGTTGCCTCCCAAGTGGTATCGATTCCAGACGTATTTCAGCGACCACACCAAAACTCAATAAACTTACACGTTAATCATCGTCATGACCTCTTGCAGGATTCTCCGCGATTTTTCCTGGACTGATAAAGTAAGTTAATTGCAACCATTACGTTGTACTGCCAAATTATTGTTCAGTCTATTCTACTTCAAATGACGTGTACAAATACAAATACTCTTTACTGTGCACCAAAAAAAGAGAAATACAGTAAAAATAAATAATTAGAATTTACACAAAAGTGGTCTTGGCGATAGGCAGCGATCTACGTATGCGATCGGCGTGAACATACGAATCCACACGAGTGTTTCCAAAATCATCAGCTGTTATACCTATATATTATGTCGTAATTTGCGTATAAACAGACACGTTTGTTATAATGTAAATCTTCAAAACTTCCTAGTACTATAAAAAGCGAACACTCAATTTTAAACCAACTTTTATCTCGACAATTTCAAAAAGTGCACAAAAAGAAAATAATTCAACTGAACAACTCCGTTTAAAAGACAGAGCTCGGTTTTATGTAGTTCGTGAATAGTTACCGCGGAAATAAGGAATTTACTTTCATAAATTCTTTATTCACGATGTTAAGGTAAAATTTACCTACTTACAATTGTTACCTTTATAACTTCATTCATGTTTTAAACATGTGTTTAACTATATTCTGAACTATAATCTTGGTTACCCTACACAATGGAACGGCGCGTTAGGTGACGAACTTTCATCATATGGAGAGAGAAGCTTGTGGTAATTTATTGGTGACCATCAAAAGTACCGCAAATGTTACAGTCGCAAAGTCTTTGCGATCGACCGTCATAGATTAAACGAAGCTTTATAACATTATAATGCTCCTCAGTTGGTCAAATTAAAGCTTTATTGTTATTATTACAGCCAGTCACTGCAAAACGCCATGGCGCCGTATTAGTAAAATAAATGGACACAATAAAACACGCAGGCGTTGCATGCAAAAGCTCATATTCCATAACATAAATTTCTATGACGAGAATACCATAACGCCAATAACTTTAGATAACGGGATTGGCAGCAAGCCGCTTCACTGAGCTCACAGGATGTAATATAACCACGACGGGATAGGAATGTTCTGAGGTCCCTCAGAACTATGATATCTATCTATGCATCTCATGCGGTATCATGTGATTGTATTCGGTGCTGTCGAGTCCAGTGATACCCGGAAGCGAGACGGAAAGGATTTCTTTACTGTGGTCGTGGATTTGTATTACCGTGAATGCGTTTGACGCTATCACCACGTCGTTTTTCAAAATTTTTTACCATGTTTTCACAGTAGCTGATTCCAATAAATTGTGTTGTTTCCTCTGTGTATCCGCCACCAGCAACACAGGAAATTCTAGTGCGGGGTGTGAGTGTGTAAGCGTTTTTTATTATTAATAATAGTTACGAAAGTCTACAATGAAAACTTAACAAATTACCAACGACGACATCACTCATTCACCTGGGTGAAGCGGTTTGAGCTCAAAATTACGCACACAAAGAAATTAGAAAGAAATAAGTAAAATAACTGTATAAAGTATTTCTTAAACAGAAAAGTATTGTATTAGCAGCATCCTTTCGCGAACTGCGGCGCCGCGAAGCCACATACAAATCCATCAAACGTATTACTCTCCTTTTTCTATTCGATGGCTAATTGCATATCAGCATGACACCGAGTATGTTCAGTCACACTTCCGTTAAAAACCTTGACCGATTTAGTCGGGACCTCTTCGTGGTTTCCTTGAAACGTGTGACTCAGCCAACACTAATGGCGACACCTTATTTTAGAAACGCGTACGTAACATAACCTTTTCACGCGGTGCCAGCTACAAGGGCGCCTTTACCTATAATCTACTTGATGTTCTTATTTTTCATGTGGTTTCCCCTTATGTTTAACACTTGCTTTAATAAGTAAACACCTACTGCATTTAAGTAAACACCCTTACACATCTTCTTCTGCTGGCTGGAAGATTGGCTGATTGGATTTGTTCTGTATATTCATTTGTAGTATGTTAAATAATAATAATAATTGATTGCTCTACAAATGGTTAAAATTTAGTTCTCGCACAATATTTATAACGTCGTACTATTTTTTATTTATAAAACTTTATTACTTCAATTAAAATATTAATGGTATAAAAGGTGGAATTAATACTAAAAGTATTCTCTATCAGTCAACCTTTGGGCTTAGCTGAAAATTTTAAATATTAAGCTAAGTTTTAAATATTTAAAGAAAACTATACTTAAAACTGTAATCATACGTGCTTGTTTTGATAATCGAGCGGTAAACAAATTGAAAGAAAACAATATAGGTATAAAAGTTTAATTTAAACATACGAGGGATTAATAACTATTACAATATAATTAGTACATAATATAAATGAGGTATTAAAAAGTTCCATCAGGGATCTGAATCTCCATGATATTGTCGGAGGAAATGAGCTGTCACTCTTGTTTTAAATGTGTCTACAGCAAATCTTTCTTAAGTCATCCGGCAGAGCATTCCAAAGCCCTATGGTATTGATGGTAAGTGAGTTGGACATGAAGTTAGTGCGCTGAAGTCTACCTGGCTTATGAGTGGTAAACACTAGTCCCTTCATATGATAAAAGTCACTCCCCTAATTGATAAAGTATAACAGTATCGTTTGTACACATTCCTGATTCATAAATGAATTACAGCAACAATCCATCTCAAACTGCAGAACAAAGAGATCTTCCTTCTTACTTGTAACACTCGTGTCTCACAGTTCGTTTAGTGAAAATTCGACCCGATGCGAACAAAGGCAGCGTCAACAGAAGACTCCTTGGTGGTTTATTTTACAGAAATACGATAAAGGAAACTGAAGTATGAGTCAAGGAAGGGCGCCTCATATTTTCGTGGAGAGTGATTCATCGCAAAAGGCGACCGTGCCTCGGCGACGCGCGTCGTGGCACCGACTGGGGAGTGCGTTAGTGCAAAATATTGGCCACCTTTTTACTTGTCGGTACTGAAAATCACCGCTGTTGGTCTTTAACCAAGCCATCGTCAGATGCTGGGGCATGGCACTGCGACATAGGTGACATTTTAGTTAGAAGCTTTTACGGGTAGCTGTTAAATTTTGTATTTGTATTAGCATAAATAAATCATCTGTGTTGTGGTTTAGCACTTCAACAGATATTCTATTCTATGATATTCGACAAGGGGTAACACTGTCATCTTCACGGAAAGACTACGTCACAACAGGGTATCCCGCGGTAGCTTTGTTCAAATGGGCGTCTCCGGTACAGATAGAGTAGGTAAAGGGCTCGAATCCACCTCACGATGTAATATAAAACAAATATTAAAAATGCCAACAGGTCGCAATAATAACTGCCGCTGTACAAGAGCGCCCCATTAGAGCTGACTTCAGAGAAATGTTATGTACGTTCTTTGTTACAAGTTTTAATTCAATTAATTATAACGAGGCCGTGTTCGCGAGTCGTGACTAAACCCCGTTAGGTCCTCCTACGTTTACGGCCAAACATACTGAAAGTCGCATATGGACAGTAAAAGTTCTTAGAAACTTGAACTAGACAATCCTGACAGAATCACCGCGTCACAACACGACGAGTTTATAAAGCTCTCGCAACAAAAGTTCGTTATCGAATAATTCTCTTAAATAAGATATTTGTTGAGCACGCGAAGCTGTACTTAACACATTTCACGAATTTCGGAACGGCGGAATGTAGAATGTAACGTCGCGATGTTGATCGTAACTCTAAATTATGTACCGAATATTGAACTCCATTTTCATTATGACGGCCGCAAGCCATGGTGATGTTTTAATAAATAATCTAACAATGTTTTACTTCAAAGAGTACCAACATGTGATCATATAAGGAATCTTACTTTAACTCCATTTAAAAAACGTTTACTTCAGCGAATTTTACAGTGCTGAATGCAAGTGTAGATTTGTTAATTTACTAATCTTATAATGTAATAAATCAACTCAATAATGTTCCCTAACATGTAAAAATACTATTATTAAATTTTGCATGCCAATAAACGGCAAATGTGAGTCAACAACCACACAACAAGTACCACAACTGAGCATCACAAATAAAGTTTCATTTCATTGTATAAAGTATGTAAATGTAAGTCAGAAATTGTGGATACCATATCCATAGGTTTCGTAATATACACAGGAAAAAATAAAATTTAATAGCAAAGATCGAACAACTTATCGTGACAAGTCAACATAACCTAAGAAAGAATATAAATCGGATTCATTTAAATGTTACTATCTCCGGCTAATGGAAGGAATAGGAAATTAGGTATTGACATTTAATAATGTTTGCAGACCACTTAGCGGTGAAAGTTAGGACCTCGTTTTGTGCAGATATGATTCAATGAAACATTACTTTGAATAAATATTCTATTGGTAAAATCCACTTGATAATGCTAATTTAGACTATGCCGTAAATACACTACCTACGGCGTTTAATTAGAAGCATTATTCGAAAATGACGACTTCCAGCCTCTCGAACAAGCCGGTTTCCGAAAAGGCTACAGTACCATGGACCACATACATACACTATGAGCAGGTTATACAGAAGACCGAGGCATAACCAGGTACAATGCTACATGGGTACCATGCTAGAGGACCTGAACAGTGCTTCACAATTGGTGCGTCTGAAAATGATCATGGACAAGACGAAAGTCATGGCCAATGTCTAGGCGTCATATAAATAGTATGTTTACCCGTCATATAAATAGCATATTCCATTTAATTATTGACTTTAATTTCAATAACAGACAGACACTCCAATTGTATGTATTGTCAAGATAAGATTGGGCATAAAGTATAGGGACGTAAAACAATATATTTAACAATTCTTGTTTTATTTGCCAGCTCACTAACTGTGGTAAAGAATTTTCACGACCCCACGTCGACACTACGTATCCGTTTTTTTTTAAATATAGTGCAAATATATGCAAAAAAATATAGTGCAAATTGCAATTTTACCACAAAATTATGCCGACATTTACCCGAGAGACCATAATAATAACACCGCATATATCGACCAGTATACTCAGGAAACGTGTTATGGTGCTGTTATTGGGGCTTTGAATGGTATGCACCGTAGACTTGGCGCACTGCCTGTCCGGAGCGGGGCAGGTGGCAGGTGCGTCGCACGCCAGCTGTCGCGGACATTGTATCGCGGGACTCGCGTTTATTGGCTGCCACCTGTGCCCTCACCAGCCCGCACTGCCCGCCCGACCAGTCTTATTTATTTATTAACGCTTTATTGCATTTGTACAATTGGCGGACTTAATGCCTAACGGCATTCTCTACCAGTCAACCCTTGCGATGGTGATAAAGATGCGGTAGGCGTTAAAAAAGGTAATTTGATTTATATAACTGAAAGTTTGAGATAAATATACTAAAACTAAATACTATCATATTGACCTATATATTTTACATACCTGCATACATACGTACTTACATACATACATAAGCCATACATATTATAATTACATAAATACGTACATATATACATACCTAAATTCATTCATTACACATTATGCGGTATATGTTATTGCCACTTTTAAATACAACTCGGGAGTTTTTAATTTATGTCGACATGAACTTGTACGATTTTTGTGTAATAAAAGCCGTTGTAACATTGTAACAATACAGTGTAATGTTTTGTGTACTATATTAATTTAAAATGTATATGTGCGCAAACAAGGTCTCTGGTCCTGCCAGAGAAGTGATTGAACAACTTATAATAAAAAAAACATAAAAAAATACAAGCCATTACGCGTTATCAGCCAAGTTATACCACCATTTAAAATCTTACTTATAAAAAAAAATGGAGAGTCTGTCTGTGTTATAAAAATGATGGTCAAACATTTAATGGACTATTTTTAATTTTTTGTTATCTTCATAAGATAGCAAATGAGCATGCAGATCCACCCACCCGATGCCGCCTATGACAAACTCTGGGACAAACCTCAAACAGAGCCGTAATAGGAACTGGGGATGTTAGTGCAGTTAGGATGAGATGTTAAGAGGATGTTAGTTGGTCAGTATTCGTTAGTATAAGGACCACGGGGGAAAGGACTGTTAGAGTGTGTTAGTGATTGTTCTGTTTGAAGCGGTTAGTAATAGTCATGTTCGAAGCTGGTCACAGATGCGTTGCTATCCCTGAGGACTGAGGTGGTCGCGTCTTGGCATCCACACCATTCCAACCCGAAACTAGTTGTTGATAACCAATGATCTATTTATAAATAGGCAAAGCCAAAACAATTTAGTACCTATTTCTCCTTTATATGTTAACCACTTTTCTTTTATTTTTGTTTGGTAGCTATTGACGAGCTTTAGTGTTATCAATAAAATAAATGTTGGATACATGCAAATTCATAAATTTGTTTCATGAATTTAAAATTATGATTACGGTCGAATTTCGACCAATGGGCGAACACTGGTTATTATTATTACACGACAGAATTGAGCGTGGATGCTACCAACCGGTAAAACATCGTGGAAAACATGACTCATTTCGATGCACAAATTGAACCGCGGGCGTCGCTTAGGTGGACGCCAGGCATAACAATGCATATGCAAGTATAACGAACATCATTATCACGAGGGTGATTAATGTCCACACAGGCGACGATAATTAATGCCGAGTGCAACATACCGTTTAATTATTTAGTAAAATTCCGAATTACCTGAAACAAAAAATAACACAATTAGAATGATAATAACCAGTTATTATACACAGCTCAAAATAAGTATTACACTAATGTTAACGTCAGAATGTTTTCTATTATATTGGCTCTACGCCATTTTGAAATCTAATTATCATTAATTTTGAACACCACTTTACAGTTTTCAAATTTAAATTGGGAGCTATGAATTTCCCAGTTCTGTAATAGGTAGCGAGTAGGTACAAAATGAAAGCAAAACAGTATCGACAAAGCATAACACTAATAATCGTGTGAAAATAGTGGCCATGTTTCAAAACACTCGACAGTTTTATTAATTATTGGAAATTACTAAATCGTGAAACTGTCCTAACGAAGCGATTTATTTTCAGCCAACTAGGTTAACAATGTACATACTATACATAGTTACTCTGACACGACGCATCGCACGCTTAATGATATAATGGCTAAACTCAATAGAATCAACTGGATTTTTAGAAAAACGCAAAAAAAAAACTATCTGCAATTTTGTCCAATGCAAAAACACATTAGAATGAAAGGAACCCATGTTACGATGTGTCAACAAAAAAGGCGAATTTCGTTGATATTTAAATTTGGAATCATAGATGCAATAACAAAAGCCTGAGATTTTGCGTAACTTCATTCGAGCCTATGTGTTATTAGGTCAGTATATCAGTAAGCGAACGACATAACCCTAGATAAAGCTTTGCCGTGTGGTGTCGGCAGAACAGAATACAATTGTCACCACCCTTCCTCATCCCAAGGGTGTGGTACGAGGCGACTAAGGGAATGTAACGGAGAACAGCAGCAGCGTCCTCCGTGCAGCAACTACCATCTACTGCAATCACCAACCCGCCTGCCGAGCGTGGTGATTATGGGCAAATCCTCCCATTTTTGGGAGAGGCCGTTAGTTCAGCAGTGGACTATTATAGACTGTTGATGATGAGATAAACCTTTTAGTAAAAATGTTGGTTTAATAGTGAACTTTGATTAATAATTACTAATCATACGCTGCTATTAGATATCGGTTCCCTACTGCCTCAAATATTTACCTACTTTACACTGTCGATCAGAAGCAGGATTATTTAATAAATTATCATTGGCAGGCTTATGAGTTTGAGTATATTTGCTCATAACCTAACATCCGGTGACGCGACGACGTAGATAGATTATGTTTGCCATGCAGGGCGTAACTCAAACACCCGTATCAAACCTGCAGGTTGATTGCGTAACGCAAAGCGATGCTTTTGGATATCGCCATTAAACTGATGTTTCGTGCAAATTTGTACTTTAAAGACGTCGGTCGGCGTCCTTATCCTGCTTTATTACTATTCGCCCGGGGCGGTACCACCGCCACACCCATTTCTGCCGTGCAATAATTTGTTTTTCAATAATTGTGTTCCAGTCGGAAACACTTATTTTTTATGGGTCTAAGATAAACGAGCACGCAGCTCCACCCATCCGCTGCCGCCCATGACATCTGTGACAAACCTCGAATAGGACAGTAAAAGGAACTGGGAATGTTAGTCCTGTTAGTATGAGATGTTAATAGGAATGTTAGTTGGACAGTATTCGTTAGTATAAGGACTATGAGAGGCAATACAAAGGGCGGCCACCTCAGTCCTCAGGGATAGCAACAAAGACGGGACCAGCTTCAAATAAGACAAAAAAAATACAAAAAAGATTACTAACTGGATTTATATTTTCTAGCCGAACAGGTTAAAACACAGTTTAACCTGTACGGCTAAGCTTATATATATTTAGAAACGTTAACGCAGGATTTACTTAAACGCAAAAACATGTAAAATACATCACTCTTATCTATCACGCACGCAATGCGCGCACGAATACCGCACGAATTAATTTGAAAGGTGCGGGACGAACGGCAAGGATTTTAACGCGGATTTTAAATATAAATTACCCATTGTAAATTTTGTTTATTAGAATTAAAGGCTTCGTAGGTACAGGTGTGACTCATTGCTGTTCCGTTCGAAAAATTACCCGGTTTTTTTTTGTCGTGAACAAAGCAAACGAGCAGTGGTCTTAAATGAAAATATTGGTCGCTCTTCACCGGTGGTCCGTGTTTCTCGTCTAATAAGCGTGTTAAAAAGTATCCTTGATGTACACTCTGACAGCGTCTCCCGACTTCGTGGTCAAGCTCAGACTTGACGACTCGGTAGTGCGTCGGTCAGTGACTCTGTCTGACGAGCCGAGGGTCCCGGGTTCTATCCTCGGCCGGGGCCAACATTTATTTGACAGATAAATGTTTGTACCCGAGTACAAACATTTATCTTCTTGGATACTTGGAATGGATGCTTGGAACTTGGGACTTTAATTTGTGTGTCCCCGCCTCCCGCAACATAAAGAAACCTGGGGTGTGAGTGTGAAAGTGTTCATTTTTATTATTATTCTCTTCACTACTGACATAGATTTCCGACGCAACCGAAAGTTGCACTACTCTAGCTTGGCTCGCAATAATCTCCCGAATCCAGTGGCTAGATAGGCTCGGAATTAAAAAAGTTTGGACAGATATGAGCGACGACGCTCTAGTGTGTGGCGAGGATAGGCCGAGCTCATATAAGAGAAATATGAACATAATAAAGAACTAATATGAAAAAATTAACACATGAATGGATAGGTCGTAAACAAGAACATTATACTAGGACATTGGGAATGGAGCAGCGTGATACATAATTAGAAGAAAAGAAAACAAAAATGTGTATTGATTACC
>DWLO01004085.1:0-10306 GCA_018245335.1 Dalla quadristriga | reverse complement strand
AATCGAAATTTTGAAAAAATATTAAATGTACAGAATAAGTGCCCTTTGAGTTCTATTATAGTATAGATAGATAGATATAGATTAAGATAAGATAAGATAGACCTCAGTTTCCGTAAAAGACGGAATTTTGTTGGCGGTTCAATTCAAAATACTTGAAGGCTACATTGAGTCTAGTAGACAGTTTACAATTGAATCAGCAGTACTATGTAATTACCCACCCATTAAACGTGTCTTAAATAATGTATGTGTCAGGAAACCCAACAGATCGACGACGTCTGTAAAAACCACAAGCGCACGTCTCTAGTACATTTTATAATTATTGGAAACATGACTTAATGGTTTGCTATACAGTGTGCTTTTTGTAATTGGGTCAGTTAAGGAAAATCCGAATCCATAGTAGATACATAAAAACTGTGTTAAGTACGTTTTAATTTTTGTCTGTGGAACACTTACGTTCCACGGAAATTTAATTGTCGTTTTTCAGCCCATTCGGATATGTTTTAGTATCATTTCTATACAATATTTTCATAAATTGACGACTCTCTTGCGTGTTGGTCGGACGAGCCGTGTGTCCCGGGTGCGATCCCCGGCTGGGCAGAAATTTATTTGGGAGATAAATGTTTGTACTCGTGTCTTGGGCGTTAAATTGTGTTGTGTTTTCAGTGTGTCCGTCACCCGTAATACAGGGAATCCTAGTGCAGGGGTGTGAGTGTGTAAGCGTAATTTTTTTTGTTTATAGGTATATAATTTTTTCGTACAATTTCCTTGGGCGACTGAATATGTTCGTGATAGCCAAAATAATAGTTTACCTGACTGCAGTAGGGTAGAAAGTTGTTGGCTTTGAAAATGATGAAAGTTTTGCAGCGAGTGCAGTGTTCAGATCTATTGGGTAATAGCGCAGAGAACAATGCGATTTTGTTCGCAAATAATTTGTTTTATTACGTCTGGGTTTGCATCGAGAAACGTCCGTGTGTAAAGTGGACTTGGGTGCTAACTATTACCTCATCTTATAATGTCAGTTATCAATATCAGGAATTAAAAATTAAGACGACAATTGAATTTTATTAAGTGTACTTAAGTGTACAATCGGATTTGACTAGTGTATACTCAATTGACTAGCCGTGTAATAAAACATAAAACAAAACTACTCTTAACTAAGTTGAAATCTAAATTAACTTAATAATTTAATTAGATTATTAAAATTAAAATAAGTAATAATTTCAACAATATAGGCATTGGAAGAATGCCGCGCTTATAGATTCTGCCACCTATAAAAACGCACTAACTTTTGTGTCAGTGTCGCTTCGCCCTTGTTACATTTTTAAGCCAACGATAAGTTGCCTTCGATTGGAACGTTTCACTTTTTCCCAATAACTTGTAAATTAACATACTCGCCCGAACACGACACTATCTATGACCAGCAAATCAGTTTGTATATCGTAGAAAGTAAGTAAGCATTGCAAGCATTACATCACTGTGAGCGAGGTGAGAGAGACATAGATAAACAAACAAAACCTTACACATACAATCACATAACGTCTATGCATACGATCTTTTCAGGCTAAAGGCAAACACTCACTAACTAACATTGGAAGAAAAATAATTTTATTCGTTTTTAAAAACGTAGTACCTAAGTCATGTCATAGTGTCACGTGCCAGTAGTGTAGGTAAGTGCAGTAAATAAACAGTACCACTACGTTGTATGTAAATAATTATCGCTTCCATGGGTTAGTGACCTAATCTGACACCTTGTCTGTTAACCGAATGGATTGATCCTCTCGTCCGGAGAAGGAGTTTATATCACAAGTGGTGCGTTGCGAATGTCTGACGAGTGTTTTTTAATAGATACTAAATACATCCTTCATTTTTTTTACTATTAACGTTTGCTGAAGTCTGGCCTTTTTTTAACCGACTGAAAAAAAGGAGGAGGTTATCATTCTATCTCAAATTATTTGATAAGGGTCGTAGCAAATGTAACGTGTTTTTTGACCCTTTGTTGCCAATAAAAATACAGTAACAAAATATACGTGACGAGTGACGATACATATTTTTTCACGTGCCCTCCGTCCAAACAGTTATCTCGTCATATATGTATTTGTTATTGTACTTTTATGCGCCCCGTTAACACGTTACGTATGCTACTTACTTCATGTACTTCACGTACCTACTTCATGGGAAAACTTATTGATTGTGGTAAATAACGTTACACTATAAATGTTTGACGAAAAGGGGCCGCACTCAGCAGAAGCTGCGGTAAACCACAGCCGCTGGTTTTTAAGGCAACCAACTTTGTTGCGCAGACTTATCGGACGTGTGTTGTACATATACAAACTATAGTCAAGTGCACTTTTAATTAAAAATCATAAGAACAGTGATGGCGATTGTGTTTTCACAGTTTTAACAGTTGACGGGAAAAGCTGGTAGGTGATAGGTTCCCAACTTAACTTTCAGTGGAAAAGTGATGCGAACATCGTAAACAATAAACTAAATACCAGTCTGGATACGCTTTCGATCACGATAACGAGTGTGGACAGTCTAATCAGTGAACGGATCTACCGACGCGACGACACGACATGTATTCGCTTTTGTCTATTCACACAAGGCAGTGTGACAGTCAAGCTCGGAAAGGAAACGGCGACGCAAGGCACAACAAAAACAACTAAAAACTTGCCAAGTTATAAATCTAATATCGAAGAACGTATCAAATTAACTGAAGAAATTAACTGTACATTGATCATATGGAACTTGGCATCCGTTAGATCTCAACTCTTTTATTGACGCCGGGGTGACGCCGACCACACCGAATGTCGTTCGTACCGAACTTAGCCTCTTTTTCACTTGTTGGGATTAATCTATCCGATTTACGTGTAAGTATTAGCGCAGAATATATCCAAAGATTTCGTCTAGGTATGTCTAGTTATTGTCTTTTAAAAACCGCATCAAAAACACGCGCTTACACACTCATACCCTCGCACTAGGATTCTCTGTGTAGCGGGTGGCGGACACATACTGAAAACAACACAATTTAAAACACCCAAGACCCGAGTACAGACATTTACCTGCCAAATAAATGTCTGCCCCGACCGAAGATCGAACCCGGGACCCTCGGTTCGTTAGTCAGGGTCACTAACCAACGCGCCACCGAGTCAGACCCTTATTATTTTTTTTAGTTTTCTGGTTAGCTTGGTTTGCTAGAATCAGCGTCAGCGAGCTAGGGTCAGCGTCGGCGTGGTCAGCTAAAAGTGTTTTCAGTATCACTTCAGTTGAGTGTTAGAAGTGGCCAGCAGCTAGTGGCAGCGGGTGTTAATTGCTGAGTCTTCACTTTCGCCTGACGTTACGAACGCTAATGAAAGAAATATTTCTTACACATTTCAAATCGCTTCAAATTCAAATTGTATTTTTAACTAGATAGAGTTCGCGACGTCGCCCGCGGGAATTCTCGAAACATAGATATTTTAAAACAGGGAAAAGGGGTACATACGCTTAGGGCTATAACTAAAAAACCTTTTGAGATGTTGAGATAAAACGGTAAGTTAGTGTACCCTCTATAATCCCTGAAAATTTCATCACAATTCGTTCAGCGGCTTCGGAGCCTATTCGTGAAATGCACGACAAAAAAAACGCAGACAGACAGACAAACATTTTTGAAAACGGTTATGTTTAGGTTTCATATAAATAGCATATTATTCCATTTAATTATTGACCTTAGTTTTAGTATCACAGTCAGACACTAAAATGTCTGAAAAAGATGTGGGTTATTCTTGTCTTCTTGTTTGCTTGGCATGGAGTCGGGGGTGCAAGAAATCAAAAAAGTGTAGTCGAATAATTTTCTGATATTTTTGGTATAAAATCAAATGAAATAAGATGGTACTCTTTGACTATTTAAGTGTACCTACGGGACGTTCGATACAAAAAATGCGTGAAAAACGACATCAGATCCGCGCAAATGTTTACTTGACGCTAGTGTGAATAACCTCAGTATAGACGCATACATTGATACATTTCGAATAACACTGATGTCGGGAAAGGTATCAATTTTGGTATGTATTATTTGTTGTCAGAAATATCTAGGTTATTTAATTTTTTTGACATTTAACCTAATCATTCCTAAGATTTGTTTCCGTTTAGATACCGTCACGTAATAGTCGAAGGAACTGGTGTATACATCGCACCCAACCAATTTAAGTAAGTAGTTGTTATTTAAGTGCCTGATTTATAACGTTTGACTACATGCTATTATGATGTAAGTAAAGGCAGGTGTACACAGCAGATGATGTACACCGTGACTCGAACCTTATTCTTGCTTTTGTGTTCGTGGCCATAAAAATCGAGCATAATCCTGGATTATCCATAAAGTACTGATTTATTTAACATGACGGTGTAATTATGAAAGTGGTAAAATGACGCGGGAATCACTAACACCACGCGTAAACAGCAATACGGAAATTTAAAACCAGATTGTATAGTCAGCACCAAAAGTACATGATCATTATTCTAATTTTCAAAACTCCTATCAACACTTTGTGTGCAAGTGTACGACCATTGTAAAAGGAGAAATAAAAATAAGCAAAACTACATGATAATTATTCTAATTTTCAAAAGTCCTATATAAGTACACGATTATTAAACGTTGGTTAATGCACAAGACTGATGCTAGAACTGTACGACCATTGTGGAAGGACAAATAAAAATAAGCAAAACTACTTGATCATTATTCTGATTTTAAAAAGTCCTATAAGCACACGGTTATAAAACTTTGGTTAGTGCACAAGACTGGTGCTAGAACTGTACGACCATTGAAAAAGGAAAAATAAAAATAATACAAATAAGGAGCTTTTTAAATTGGAACGAGTTCATCGACTTTGGTCGCTTACTATACTTTTCATTTCTTAACACTGCAAACCGTTGCCTGCACCTAATCGCGGCATAAGAACTAAGATTCAATATTTAAGTCAATAAGAACGAATCCTAATCCTTAGAATATTCCGTTGCAGTCATAGCGTTATTTAGCTGTTTAAATCTGACATTTAAACATCGTTTAATGCTATTTACTTCGCAGAGTACAGAAATCTATGTAATCGCCGGCGTATATTTCGATGTCGACAGCTACCTTGTCCGATTGAGGCAAGGTAAACGAGAGATACTTATACGCTTATAACCGATTATAACCGATTTTGTAGCCTTAAGAATTTTGCAGTAGGCAACTGTCATAAGTTGTACGTTGGTACAAGTAGTATGGCACTAGCCCGTGGCTCTACTTGCGTAAATACAGACATCTGTCTCACAGGAACCGTTTTTCCGGTATAAAAAATAGCCACTGTCATTTATCGGCTCATATATTCTACTACTGCACTCTGTGCAAAAAAATCACGTCAGTCCGTTGATCTGCTGCAGTGTGAAAGAAGGATATACCAACAAACACACTTTCGCATCTTAATAAAATTATAATATTAGTTGTTTGTTTCGTATGCCTTCACGGCTAAACCATACTGCCGAAGTTCATAGAATTTGGTAAAGAGATAGTTTGAGTCACGGACTCGAATATTGATCATAAATTTAATACGGACGAAGTCGCGGGCAACAGCTAGTTTACAATATTAGAAGCGATAGCTGGTCTCTGCAGCTTCGATCGCTTAGTTCTTTCCGTACAAACTTAAAGACCTAATGATCAAGTTTGTTTACACCCATTCTTAGTGGGTGTCTACGTATCTAGGTACTGCCCCTATATAGGTAAAGACCGATCTCAGTTTCGTCCTCAAGTGCAATATCAGCTGATACGCTCTTATGGTGAGGTCAGCATCCTAAGATCGCGCTATTTAATAAACACATGTCATAAAATAATAAGGGGATTATCCCTTAATTTATGGATCCCTTAAAATTTAGTACCGACCCCTAAATATGTTTATAAATGTTAAATTATTAGGGTTCCTGAAACTTAACTTAAGAGCAGAGCTTCATTTATTAAACAAGACTTAGCAGCTGATATAGGGAGCTCAAATAACAGCTCACGTTAGGTTTATTAAATAGTTTAGCAGCTTAAGTGTCCTTTTAAGAGCCTACTTAAAACTGAGATAGGTATATTAATATGGGTCTACGTAACAAAACGTCTCTTCTATCAAAATTTCAAGGTTGTAACTTTATTTGCATATTTTAATTTTGTTCTTTGGGGATTCGTTTTACATTTCTTGGTCGAGGTCGTACAAGTGCCTTAAAGATGTATGAGAGGATCACGAGTTCGCATCACGACCTCCTGGGTTGTTTACGATATCACTAAGAAAACTCAGTTTACATTTACGTTCATAACTTAGGCAATTTAATAGCAAAACGCTAAAGAATAGCACACGACTCAATACGTCACACTACGAAATTTGTGAAACTGAATGTATGTTGTAAGTAAAGTTATGTATGAACTTAGTAGGCACCTTGCTTGGTGTGCATATTAAAAATGCAAGGCAATGATATCATAAGAAAAATAAGTAGGAAGATAATGGTACTAGCGCGGGATAATTGAAGCAGTCAAATTGAGTCAACTGTCGTAATTTACGTTCTTCAAATCTAAAAATAGCTATCTTTTTTTGTATAGTACATTCCGTATTATCTTTCGAATCCCTGAATGGCATGTTATAGAGGTACAATTTTTAAACCTGCGCTGTATGAACGTACGTCATCTTTATCATTGCGGTGGCTACTTCCCGCCGCTCGACAAGAGATGGCGCTACACGTATCCTGAATCACGTTGTCGAAGTTTCTACAACATCAGGCAAGTTCCGAATTAGAATAACTGGAGCATGGCCGCTCCCCAGGCGTGATCATGTTACCTGGCAGGAGATCTCCCTTTGCCAAATTAATTAAAGGTACGTGAAGTTTGGAGTACTTTGCCAGCTCGGTGGATAACAAAGGCCTTTAGTTTTATTACACTTCATATTAATTTCCGTAATCAGCTGTGGGATGGTGACAGGTGATGATGGTTCCTTATGTAGCCCTATGTCTTTAGTCCTTGATTGTTAATATCCACACATTAGATTATTTGGAAATTGATAGCCCTAAAGTGTCAAACATTTCCCCCTTCTGCGTCAAAACAGAGTTCAATCACTTTACACAACTTTGTAAGCTGTCATCGATAAAGTTGCTCGGTGTCGTTGGCATCTCGGAGACAGCGCGTCTGACGCCGGTGCGAAAGCAGTCCTTCCGTATATGGCGAAGCTACCACAGCTACTTTCTGATGTCCTGGTCCGTGGGCTTATTAGACGAACGCTTACTTTGCAATTTAGATTCACGCTTATAAGAAATTTTCCAGTTTGACTACATTCAGATTGAAAGAAAAAGGCATTGAGCGGTGCCGTTTTAAGGCTTTCTGGGGTGAATGCAATGTACGCAATGTACTTATACATTGCATCCTTGTAGTATTTCTGTTTCTTATATTCCTTACTTTATCAATTTATGTTTTATGTGTTGAAATCTGACTTGTAACCCACATCGGCTAGTGTAGATATGCAGGTCTCAGTGGCTATTTTCACAGGTCACAAAATAGTCCATGGCCATACATGGTGTTAAGTCGAAACTGTAGGTGAGTCTAGAACATAGATATCGATAGCCAACTTCAGGAACTTCAAGTGGGTATAGTAATTCGCAGTCGTTCCTAAAAGGCTGCCATACTTTAATGAAACGCTATCTTCAGGAGTAGCGACGGCAATGCTTCTGGGATCGACTTGGAATAGAGTATGGTCACGAAATCTTAGTTACATTCTTACAGATGTCAATGGGATACAGTGGATTCCAGGATTCAAAAACATTACTAACCAGTCTTTTAAAATTTTGCTTGTTAGGTAATATCCGATCGGCAATTATTTCCACGGAGGTCAACAGCAGCGGGAGCCTGACGAATTGCTTCGTACCGTGAAGCTGCAGATTTGCCAGATCGTGGTGTTGCCATTATTAAATTACCTTGTTACGTTGGGGGGTAATTAACAAACTGTTTGGTATTTAGCAACCATCTGAAACCAAGTTGAGACAACAAGTAACGTCAGCCGACAGGTAGATTGACTTTACAGCAACGGGTTGTTGATGGTTTAAAACAACAGTAGGTACTAACTGGTCACGGTCCATCACGCTTGGAAGATTTCGATGACATCACGGAGAATCTCTTAAAAACATTTTCTCACGACAATTCCTGTCACCGTGGAAAAGGTCGACAGATAGCTCAGGTATTACAGTTTTTCAAACATACTGCAATTTGAAGAAGCGACGTAGATAATCGGAAAGTATTAAACTTATCTCGCTAATATTTACGTGTGTATTATGCCAACTGTTACAATCACCATTTCACAGCCTTTCACGTCAATCGGTCGTCCATAATCATAACCTCAATATTTTGTAGCTGCCTATGCACCGTGAACACAACGCGAGAAAGGCGACGTACCAACGAACATTTTTGACTGATCCTTTAAAACTCGGTAGAAATAGATGTCAGTCATTCCCTTTATCCATGGAATCCCTCAGCCAGTAAATGTCTCCCCATTTTTTTAACACTTCGATCGATCTTTTGCCCTGCGAGCGATGTGGAAAGAAACGACCCACAAAATATTCGGTTCTAAAACCTATTTATCCATCAGCACCTCCAGTAATACCTCCAGAGTAGTCTTGAGATGTAAGAGAACACAGTAACTTTCCCTCTTTTGGTTCCCGATACGGAAACCCAATTCGTGTTCAGTATTGCCATCGTATCTACGAGTATGTACTCGTATTTCGAGACTCATTATTTATAGCAAGAACGAATCAACGGCTATTTATATTCATGTATTTTATTTGATTATAACTATTTCTGTACTTAATTATTTAATCATTAGCAGGAGTTCGGTTAAAGGACTACAACAGGAGGGCAAGCTAATAGAAAGCGTGTAACAATTACCCCAATCTTCAGGTTATTATCGAAATCAATAGTCAGTTGTGTAACGAGCCGCAATATCGGTAAGAGAACTTACAGTTAAACAGGCCACTCCCATACTTTCCCTGCTGCAATGAGATACTTGCTTTAAATCCTGTTGCAATTTGTGTTCCTCTGAGGTGCGGTGACGTTTAACACGCTGACTAAAATGTTGGTGGCAAACAATGAAAGATGCATTAACTTTACATGACATACGAGACTTGGAAAGCGGTCTTGTGACTTAGGGAAACTACCTATTTACTTGTTCCCTCAGCTTTGCGACAAGATCAGCAATAGATCATACTATGATCATTGGTGACAAATAGAAAACACCTTGCATTAAGATATTAATTAAACTTATGATTGTGTCAAACAAAAGAAAGCAAAGTAAACAGTATTTTGTGCAATATTACTGGAATGTAAATGAATTATGAATAGCCTAATGAAGTGGAACAGTTAATAAAACATTAGCATTTGATTTGCCTAGCGGTTTACTCGAGCGGAAGAGAGGATGGAGTAATCTCTATGGATAAATGCAAAAGAACTGATCGATTGGTCGTTCACCAAGGCATAGCAAAACTACAGATAATGTTTATAAACATTACCAGGACCTATCACCTATAAGCCGTCACTTGTTCAGATTGTACACGTTTGAACACTCGACAGGATCTAGACAAGTCGTGGAACAACTCATTATAATAAGGTTTGAATAGATCGACACCACGATTGATTAAGTAACCGTGTGTTCGTTACTTAACTAAGAGTAAGTATAAAGATCTTTCTAGTTTCTAATCGTGAATATGGATTCATTACAACTGGATTAACTTTCTGGCGCGGCTTTCGGTTTTGTTTTCATGTGTAGTAGTACTATGGTCTACAAAGTGTCGACAACTCTACTTCAAAATGATCACTTTTTAAGTAAACAGCCGAATTTAGGTGCAATTTGTAAATAGTTGGTGCCAGGTAATTAAATCTTAAAGGCTTGGATAATATGATTTGTTGGGCATCTATTACAAAATTGTATTAGTTGATTTCGATAAGTGCTTCAATTAATGAATTTAGAAGATTATGTATAGCTTGAATTCTCACGGCCACAACCTTGGCCATTGTTTGCTCAAGGGCACAAGGTGTCCGCTTCCCAGAACCGTCCCATAGCTAGACCGGCCCGTTAAACTGACAGCGAACTTTTACGAAGGTTCACTCACGATTGGTATGCCTGCGTCAGGTGTAGATATAATTAACCCCCGACAGGTGAGAATAGAAGTGTGATATGCTTCAAATAAATTCAAAAATTCAAATTCAAAACAGTTTTATTTCATCATAAGGTAATTACATACACTTGAGAAACGTCACAACAGGAAAAACAAAATACAAAACATTCAT
>DWLO01004084.1:0-10307 GCA_018245335.1 Dalla quadristriga | reverse complement strand
AGGGAGGGAGGTACTATATGCATGAAAGTATACACCTTCATACGTTTTGCTCGCGGATTGTTGCAAAGTAGATTAAATGTAGCTTTATAATAATGGATTTCCGCAAAGTAACGCCTGATACAATTAATTTTTAGGTTTCTCATTACTATTCTCATTACCTAAAATAACAGTAATACAAAACACATGCCTTTCTTCTTAACCCTCTCGTATTTGACCTCGTCTTCACATATGATGGCCGGTTCGTGCACAGTCTCCGGCATCATAGCGGTGGATGTGAAACTGGCTGCTACCTTGCCCGTTGAATAGTGAGCTGCATTGAACTTGTCTGCTGTCTGTAGAAAACGGTTATCTCTATACAATGTACAGCTGAAACTGCTGAATGTAAGAAATTTACATATGATTCTGATTGGAACCGATTTCTGCTATGATTCCGCTATGTTAGTAATGTAGGAATGCTCAAAGAGTCATATCCTAAGAGTAGAGTACTAGTAGTGGTGGACTAACAGTCCCTTGTATGCTCCTATTTGATATTAGTCACAGAAGTCCATGGATGGTGGGACTGCTTGCTCAAATTGCTATTCACAACACATAAACAAAAACACTATTTGCTATCTCAGATTTAAAAATCACTTGTCTTCTATTGAATTTTTTTTCATTTGAGTTAATTAATATTAAAATATTGTAGTATTTAGGTATACAGCTTATTACTACAAACTTAACATCAATTTGCCACCATTTAAACCATGGCCATAAACTTAAATCAGTTTCATATATACCTCTTTCTTCACTTCCTTAACTTCAGGAGCTTTGTAAACTCTGTCCAATTCATTAAGAATATCCCTAGTTTCAGCAGACACTGTTTTAAGCCTTGCGTGAGGGTCTTTTCTCATTGCTATTTCCTCTGTAATAAATAAGTAAGATTTTTGTTTAAATAGGCGCATGCCGTCTGTTATTTTCATAAATCATTCGTCCAATCACCATTCAGCTCAAATATTAGGAAAGTCAAACTAACATTTATTCTTCGATATTATTATTATTTCACATTTAAAAGTAAGTAGAAATGTGTAAAAGTGCTCACTTTACATGACACCATAGTATTTATTGATATTATTATATTTATGAGCCTTTGAAGATACATTGCTGAATCAACCCTCTTTTCTCAGCACCAACACAAATATTTTAATTTTTTTTTTTTTGAAATAATTTGAAACTAACCTTCTGTTTCCACTCTCAAATTGTTTTTGATGTGATGAAATTTGGAAATATTAAATTTGTTCAAGTTTTGGGGGTCCTGTATAATGATTATGTCAGTTCTAGCAAAATCAGTGTCGTTGATGAGATCTTTCCAGTTTTTTCCTTTGATATTAAGTTGTTCCACTGCTTCGTTGGAGTATACATTGCCAGTTTTCTGAATGGCCACAATGTGCGAGTTTTTCGTGAACGGCTTGAACAGGACTGGACAGTGGTATTCATCATCGGAATTTTTGAAAAAGTTTAATTTTGTCAGGGACTTCATGTCTATTTTCTGAAAGCAAATACAAATGTTGTATGGTAACAATACAAAACAAACTGGAGACACTGTTAGTGCAATTTCTACTTTACTCTTAAGTGTAATAGTTCAAAGGAATTATAATACTTACAAAAACCAGATGGTTTTAATAGATGTCAACATAAATTCTTTAGTGAGATAATGTCTAGAAAAGTTATAAACGGCTGTAAAGATACTTAAAGCAATTATTGAAATATTTTTTTACTTGAAACATATTTAAGCCAATCGAACTTTAAAAATAAATAAAAACCTTTCCAGTCACAGGATTTATTTTGAACTTTTTCAGAAACTCTATGATTGCTTTTAACTCGAAGATATTCCCATCAGCGTCACAGTAAGGGTCGTCAAAAGGCTGAAGACATAGGGAGCAGTGGTCGAAAGGCAGCCTCTTGAATGATGTATCTTCTTCTGTAGCGGTGCCCGACCTTTTGCCACCGTATAGAGTAGTCCATTCCGTGTATGTGAGGTACCTTTAAGAAATATCTAGATTTATTGATTGATCATAACATAATGGATTCGAAACATTGTTCAGTAAGGTGTTACTAACATTTTATCCTTTTGATGCTGTCGTTTACCCATCTTTGATGATGATAATACAAAATACTAATCAATTAATAAATCAATCACTGATATCACAATTATTTTTCTTAAAACAAGATTTACTTCTTATTTCTTAGAATATTCGTTATGTTAATATTTACTAAATAGGCACTGTAATTTGTTGTACGGCGCATTTAATTACGATCTAACAAGGTTCAAGTAACTTCAAATCAAAACTATGGTCGTAAAAACTAGAGCTCTGGTTCAGTTCAAACGTCAAGACGTCAACCATCATGTCATGTCACATGACAAAACAGGGGTCTTCTACGCAGCCGTACTGTCGACAGGCGACAAATGTGGGGCCTACGGGTCTCTAGATATCCCTCATTACTCGGAGACGTAGAATGCTATATGGTCTAAGACTTGAGGAGATCAGTCTCCCGGTGAATTTGTAGGTAAATCACGACCATCGGATTATTTTAACCTACATATTTTATTTTTATTTATTTTACTGACCGATTTATTCTGTCTGAAATCTTAGGAAATCTTAGGATTTCGAACATAATTAACAAAAACAAAATTAAACTAACAGACAAGTCGCTTACGCCAAATCAGAACGCATTTGAGCACGCTGATAGCGATATTAACACAAAACGGACCGCAGGGAAGGTGGACAAAAATAGAAACGGTCAAATAGTAATTAGAAGTGGACGTGGAAGGTAAAAGATAAGTGATTGACAATTAAATTATATTGTCAATCAAATCGTGTCATTGTCTATGACTATAAATTATAATGTCTGGATATATGTGGCAACACATCAGTTTAAGCCCGACTGGTTAGTTTTTTTAAATAAAAACATGTCGGTCGGAAAGTGATTGTGGTAGTGAATTGTGAATTTCTGTTACTGCCATAATATTTCATGAAGCCCTTTTAGTTAAACTAATTACTCTTCCGTAAGTCGTAACCGCTGAAATGAAAGATAATTTTGTATTTGATTATCAATTTTCGTTGTAAAGTATCGTGTAACCTGTGTATGATCTGTGAATTTCAGGTGTTGTTGTAGGTGTGGGAGATGTACTAATGAATGAAATGTGGTAGAAGTGGAATGAAGCAGTGAAAAGTTTTCTGTAAAACGGGAAAAATCAAGTTTTTGTTTGAATAAGGTACCATTTTCTTTCTCGATATTAGCCGCGACCAGTGTACCTAACTCGATTTATTTAAACAAACGTTGAGAAAGTAACAGGCAGTTTGCGTTTACAGTGCCGAGCATCTGACACGGAGACTTCATTCGCTTTGTAACACAAATTTTGTCATACATTCCAGTGGTTTCTTTGTAGCCTATCTTTAGAGGGTCAGGAGACGTTTATTAGTTCAATTCGATTCAGCGGTGAGCCAAAAAAATATAAATTCTCGGATAACGCCAGTCCACAAGATGGCCGACTGTTATTCGTAAGGTACAAAATCCTTTTCCATTCAATTTCTATGTAAAAGATATCGTTTATATATTATTTGCGGAGCTTTTTAAAGCCTTTTTACCCATATATTGTTGCGTAGCTTTTGTATTGTGATTAGCGTATAGAGTGGATGAATGTCTTTGTTCCGAAATTTTGGTGTATTGAACTCGACAAAAAAAAAGAATACAATACATCCTTTTTTGCACATGAACCTTACATTTAATTTGTTTCATTATTGGGCTATAGTTCTATCGTTCATCGTCATTGTGGGAGCCGCGACTATTGATTTATTAGTGCACACACTGACCACTGTGTCAATGCCCTTTCTGTTTGTCCATACTTTACGCACACTTGTTTATTTTTGAACGCAATGTCTGAGCACCTACACCAATGAACCTCATTAACCGTTCTTTTGTGTTCACGCGAATATAGATTAGTCAGAAATTGAAGGAGTGTTAATATTATTTGCTTGGTTAACAATATTTTTTGCATTCACCATTAAAAATTTACGTTTTGGCTTTTTAACAGGTAGCTTTTTTGTTTGCGGCATGAGTTATTTAATGGTTTTAGATAATGTCCGGTGCGTCTGGTTCATCAGGAAGCGGCACAGGACGAGGCAGAGGCGGTGCGGGCTCGAGTGGAGCTATAGCAGACAACAAACCAGATACCAAGGAGAACAAAATAAACCCTAAGATGTCGAAGGCACTGGGCACTTCAGCAAAGAGGATTCAGAAGGAGTTAGCTGAAATCACACTGGACCCTCCGCCAAACTGCAGTGCGGGTCCAAAGGGAGACAACTTGTATGAATGGGTTTCGACCATCTTGGGACCACCTGGATCTGTTTATGAGGGTGGTGTGTTCTTCCTTGACATACATTTCTCACCAGAATACCCCTTCAAACCACCTAAGGTAGGCTTTAAATGTTTTATACCTTTAGTGCTTTAACAAAATAACCTTAAAAAATTTCAAGTCAATGTTAGTGTATTGTAATAGTAATGTATTAAATCTGCTTGTAAGAATTTGTACTGTTTGTAATTATAGATGAATTTATCGATATTTGTTACTATAATCATATAATAATTGGGCATGGATTTTGTTCCTCGATGTAGTTCGCTGGAATCCCATGAAAAGGCAGAGTTGTGAAGCAGCTGATATCATAATTATGTCCATAAGAATTTGCCTAAAACGCAGTACAGGAATGCAATGTGTGTTAAAAATGGCATAACATTTTCAGGTGACATTCCGCACAAGGATATACCATTGTAACATCAACAGCCAGGGGGTCATATGCCTAGACATACTTAAGGACAACTGGTCCCCTGCACTGACGATATCTAAGGTTCTGCTCTCCATATGCTCGCTGCTTACGGATTGCAATCCAGGTGAGGATCACACAATTGATAATGACAAAGGAGTCATACAATTAATTGTTTAAATGTTAGGTTATACCATTACCATATTTCTCATAACCTATAATTTAAAAAACCATCGTAGTGTTTTAGGTAGAGCTGGTTCAAGACATTTTTTATTTACAAGTGTCAGTGGTCTCATATTGAACTGTATACTTAAACTATTAAAAACCTGCTTCCGTAATGCATAGTAAATTAAATTTAGTTAATTTAATAATGTACGTATTTGTGATGTGTATATTTTCGTAATTTATCTTTTAAGAGGTGACAATAAAGTTTTAATAAATAAATAGGTATCCAAATATCTGATCTCCATATAAAGTTGTTGTGTCATTCTTTTTAAAATTATTTTGTGTATTTTCAGCGGATCCACTAGTGGGCAGCATTGCGACGCAATACCTCCAGAACAGAGACGAACATGATCGCATAGCGCGCCTCTGGACCAAGCGTTACGCGACATGATTCCACCGCCCCCTTACCCGCTGCCACGGAACAAGTATCATACTCAAAACCATTCTGTTACAAATCCATCCTTGTTTACGTTAATGTAGGCTTACAATTTCATCAAACGATTACGTATGCAATTGCGCCATGTGCGTTCACTCTGCCAAGTGCAAACCGTTGTGTTGCTCGTTCTACTTAGGTGGGATACATGTAAAATCTTCAAAGTTCCCGTATAAAACAATGTGTGAACTTTGTATGTTAGTTCCTATTCCTACTTCCGAACGGTACTTTTAGCAACACACGAATGTGGACAAATCAGTATTTGCTTTTTCAAATCAGCTTTGTATTATTAATAATAGATGTTAGAATAATGTGATTTAAACATGCTTAACAAAAACATAAGACTTATTTTTGGCAATGTGGTATTTAGTTGTAAATTAATGAATTTTCAGTTAATGTTTCCAGCTGTGTTATACAGTTATTATTAATGAACTAATAATTTGTATCATCGGCTTAACCAGTGAATTGAATAATTTTTTCAGCAATGAAGCGTTGATCTCATACATCCATTGAAATTTGTACTACTTAAGTATTTGTCTTGAACTTACGCATAATGCGACAACGTACAAATAAATGGCGTCATCTGCGAAATGTCGTTTGATTTCCGCCATTATCTTGTGAGACTTCATTTAGAATCATTCATTCATGTAGTAGTGGTAGAAATCCGTATTTACTATTTTTATTTTGATTATGTATTGTATAATCAAACTAAACTATTTGATTGAAATAATCCATTACTTCGTACTTTATAACCGTAAGATTGCCTTGTAGTATTTGGTCATAAAACCATTATTCCCAAATGCAACTTAACCAATCTAGTCAAGTTTTACTCATCTAATAAATTTATGTGACATTTATTAGGTCATAAACAAACATGTCCCATCGCAAATGGTTACTAAACTAGACGGGTGATGCAACTGAATGGAGTAAATTAACAAAATACTAGCTTGGCTCCCTCAATCAGCCGGCGTCATTCCCGTTATGCACTCATGCTTCATTTCTTCTACTAGGTTACGCAGCAGAAAAAAGGCCCGTATTCATAATGTATAAAATGTAGCAGGCTGATTTTTGTATGCATGTAAAATAAAATTGAGCCATAACTAGTTTTAATGAATATTGAGAATTGCTTGACTAGATCTACTCATTCAAATTCAGAATCAACCATGTATTGTATTCAATGTAAGTGTAAAATTAAAACCATTTCGTAATCTATTAGATATTAGCAATGATGAAAGCAACTCTTTGATGTTCAATCTTGGGTACTTATTTTTAAAGTAAATCTGATGAATAATATAAAATAACTGTTTTGTATAATAATTAATGCTTGCATGAGAAAAAGAGGCCATACTATTTCTGCACAAAAATATTTTAATTTGATTATAAAGGATTCTTGTCTGTATCCTTTGTAACGGCTAGAAGGCTAAACTCGCGTGTCGGTGACGCAGACTAGTTTGGGTCTAACTAAAGGACCCTCTGGATGTGAATTCTCACCCTGATGAAGGCCCTAGTAGGCATCACCGACAAACACCATGAATAAAGCTGCTTAGCTGTTTCAACTTTACAATGATTTAAAATTGTTTATCACCAAGATAAATGTAATATCAACACTATTTTGTTAAAACCAATTTCACAAAAAAGTCTTGATATTACAAGCTGAGTAGATAACTTAATTAAATTGCTCTATTTTGGTTTAGAATTAGATAGTCAATTTGTTTTCAATTCTTGATTTTACATAAAATATTTTGTTTTAGTATACGTTGCAGTTTTCATTTTGTAATTAATTTATGTAAATTGTTTGTAAAGCAGCAGTGCAGACTTGATGTCGGGTTAAAAGTAGTTTATTTTAATATCGGAGCTCGAAACCTATGATCAATTAAATTATACGTTATCAAGCAAGACGAAGTACTTGACAATAGTAATTTCAATCAACCTACAAAGTGATAGTCTTGACGATTTCTTTACTACTAACATATCAAAGCGCGTTGGCGTGCGCACGGCGCGCCAGACTGCCGGCGCTCGTTGCCCCCCGCCAAAGTGTCGGGCAATCGCGCCTTCGCCCCGACTCGATATTTTCTAAAATATTCCGTTTAGATTGTAAACAGTTGTTAGATGTAAGTTATTTTATTGTCTAGATAATGTATGTCTTAACCCTAGTTTTAAATCTAAAGTATAGAGTAACTTAGCATTGTAATTAATTTTTAGCGAGGTGTATGTCGCGCGTATTTGAATGTTTGGTGATGCCGTTGTGAAAAACTAACCTGAAGTTGGAGAATTCGTAAGTGAAACTGGTGCTGTGAGGGTTCAGATGCCTGCGACATACGACAGAAAACTGAATACTGGAGCTGTATTCGTGACTGGGATATATTTTGTCGTTGTGATTTTTTAATTGTTTTATACTATGACTCATGTGTTGCTTGCAACAACAGCTGTATTCAATGCGACTGATGTTCCTCTAAACTGGATGCTCATAAACTCTGATCCTTAATAATAATCATCCTTTGTTAAAATTTATATCCATGGTATAAAATAGGAAAATAAAAATGTGTGTATCTAGGATCCCCTGTTTTATTGCACCTGAATCACACCCATCCATTCCTTAGGTAGTCTACATCGACCCCCAGGGGTCTATCCCCACCGGCAGCAGTTCAATGAGAAAAGAGAATGTAAGAATGGGTCCAAGAGAGTGGATCCCATATAGGTAGTTATCAAAATGTTGGCTTCCCTAAAATGGTAGTAGTAATATAGCAATTTTAAGTAAGTGACAATAGCTATGTATCACTGCAACTTCGAACAAAATATAATGGACCTTATTAACTTTCCGTCATTCCGACGACGCGGTCGATCGTTGATCGCCAAGTGCCATGCCATGACGGTTGAGCATAGACGAGACGAAAGTAAAGTTCTCAGAAAAAGAGCGCAGGTACACCAGACGACAAAGAGCAAGAAGTCTGCATTAAATGGGAGTAACTTATGTCCAGCAATGGACCTTTCCGCTGCCGCGCACCAGTCCGAATGCGCAATGCTTGCACAATGCTCTGCATACGTTCCGTATTCAATATGTATGAAATCAAACCCACGTCCATTGAAGCTGAGCAGCGTGAAGTTGGTATTTTGAGCAATTCTATTGGACGGAATTTTCAGTTCCGCTCCAGCAGACTGGGATGATGATAAGTATGGAAAATCGAATTCCAACGCACGCTGGAGACAGCGTGCGTTTAATGTAATGAGATCTGACATCTGATGTAATGAGAATTACATCCATAATTAATTCATAGGTAGTAGATGAATTTAAAAACAGGTAAAAAGGGTTAAAGATAAAATCGTATACAGGATTTTTTTTTTGGGAAACTGAACTAATCAAATGAAACATCTTTGCATATACAATACTTTATTATAAATAAATATATCCATAGAGAAAAATGTTGCATTAAATATTCGAATATAAAATATGATGCAACATGTTCACAAGCATTAAAAGTAATATTTGCTCGTATTACTGTTTTCTTTACTTTTGTCAACAAGTTGCATCACATCCCTTTTTTCTTATTTAAAGATGATTGATTCTCTACATTACTAACACGATAGAATACAATGTTTAATCGTTACGACAACTACATATAAATTGAAACATGGAAATGTGATTCACTGGAGTTTGGCGTTTAGTAACACTATTCGAAAAAGTCAGTCTTCTCTACATGAGCACACTTTAAACTGTGAAAGATCAAAATATCAGTGCCTTGTGCCTTCACACTCGAAATTAAGAAAATATCATATTGGACAACATTGAAGACAAATTAAATATATGAGAGAATTATAAATTATATACCATTCTGAGATATCTTTTTAGCACCGAAAAAGGTCTCGTTACAAAATATTGTTCGGACGTAAAAAAATTAAAATACAATAAAATCATTTAAAAAATATGCGTTAATTCGAAAAATTACACTTACACTTAAATCTTAGTTATAAATAGATGCTGGTAATTTGCGAAGGTATTGGTACTACACTACTGTATGTGAACTTTAATGACATGAATTGTTAAAGTACCCTCGAACAAGCCACATCGCATTGATAAAATCTACTTGAACCAGATATACATAATATTCGTAGAAATCAACGCACACGTCCACGTATATACGCGTTATGCGGAAATTTATAAAGGTGTATTCACATTAGATTGACGTGTCGTGTTGCGCTGTCGTAAGCCAGCGTGCACACCTGTCGTGTTGTGAGCCGTGGCCGTACGTATTCTGTATAAGCCGCGGAGTAAATAACTTATTGTTATTATCATTAGGATTCCAATGAACTAATGTAATGATTTTTAGTAAATAAATTTCTATTTATATTTCATTATTATAACTAAAGCAATTGTTTTGAGGTGCTTGTGCTGTTCGCATTACGTCAGAATAGTGTGCACGCCTTTATACAAAATATATGAAACCGATAGGCTTCTGATGTACCTACCTACCTACTGATGCGTCACGACATGACATGTCAGTCTAATGTGAATCCGCCTTTGGCCGTCGCGATGTTGCAATGGATGCGGTGCGGTGGGGCGTGGCCTACAGCTTACACCGTCTCGTACTGGCTGCGGATAGAGCGCGCCAGGCAGCAGGCGAAAATAACGCCAATAAGCTGAAAACAAATCAAATAAATAATTTAAAAAAAATATCGAAAAAATATATGTTTCAAACTTATTGGGTACATCTCGAGATAAATTCCTTGTCAAATCTTTCGTAATAAAGAGAATGTTATATCGGAATTAATCACAGGCAATGCATTCTAACCGACGTATTTAAAGTTCAAATTTGCACGAATAAACACATGTTGTTGAAAGTGTTTGAATGTGG
>DWLO01004083.1:0-10309 GCA_018245335.1 Dalla quadristriga | reverse complement strand
AGAGTAAATACAGGCGTCATCGAATTCGGGTAGATAGGTAAATATTATTGGGAATTTCGTAATATTTGGATTGTAAATTACACGTGAGTAGAAATACGGTATTTCGGGCCACGGAGGTGCCCTTGTCAAATCGATTATTCCGTCGAGGGCACTAAAATACGGGTGCCGGAAGGCCTCCAAGCAAGGCTGAATTTTCCTATGGTATAAAATATGGCGAGGCGGTGACATCTGAGTGATTAATGCCTGATTAGGGGTCGTTGGTGTAATCGGGCAGTTTTCATCTGTATTCTCAATATCCCATTATGTACGTGACCCATAATTGTGTCTCGTTCAGAAAGACGCCAAGTGTTATTCTATACAAATTAAAGAGGTCTTGTTTTTGTCTTTCTTTTCTTTTTAGTTAGTTATTTAACTAAAGCCATTTTTTCTCCATTATTACAAACTTTCGCATCTTACCAATAAATAAAATTGAAGTACCCATTTCAATTTAAATTGAAAATTTGCAAACACACGTCTGTAATATTTCAATTTAAAGCAAATATTAAATGGATATGGATATTATGACACTTAAACAGAATCGTTATGAGAAATTTTGTCTGTCTGTCTGTCAGTCTGTATTTTTTGTATCTTTGTATTTTTATTCTGTCTGTATTTTTTGTATCTTTGTATTTTTAGTCTGTCTGTATTTTTTTGTCTGTCTGTCTGTCTGCTTCTCTGGCTGTCTATCTGTCTGCTTGTCTACCTGCCTGTCTGTCTGTCTATCTGTTTTTGTCTGACTCTCTGTCTATCCGACGGTCCGCCTTTCTGTCTGCGTTTTTTGTCGCGAATAGGCTCCGAAGCGGCTGAACGGATTTTGATGACATTTTCATAAATTGCAGAGGGTACACTAACATACGATACAGGTTTGTTTTGTCTCAATATCTCAAACGGTTTTATAGTTATAGTCCTAAATGTCTGTATGCCTTTTCATTGTTAAATTTAGTTGTGTCTGGAAATTACTCGCGGATGAATTGTTCGCCACTCCCAAGTATATTAGTAGGATAGATTAACAGTGAAGTAGTGATTGTTAAACACAGCATTACGTAAGTATCTAAACTTGAGTTGAGAAAACAACCTGTATGGCTGACTCGGCGAGGCTAAAACTACACTTGAGCACACTTGCTCCGAAACCAACACAACAAACAAATATTGTATTGTATTTGATAATGTATTAGTTTTGAGCTCCGTACTTCTGAAGAGGAGCGGGTGTACAAACAGCAGAATCTGGAACGGCTTTAGGCAGTTTTTTGATTTATGTAATGAGACTAGTACTTGATAGTACTATAGTTATTATTATTATTTTACTCTTTTTTTTGTACACCATAAAAAATATACTGGATTAGACAAACAAGTTTTTGTTTAGACAAACTGTTTTTGTAAGGGGAATCCTGGTGTGCCGAAATACAGGTTTGCTTAGCTTGGACACCAGATCTCCCACAAATTACCTATATTAATTAATGGATTAGCTAAAATTTGTACCTATTATAAGTAATTCTGTGTGGAGATAAGTAAACTTTTTTGAATTTGAATTTGAATACCTAAATTCTAGGGTACAAGGGCGTTCTTATCGTTTATCTTCCAGGCAACCACATGGTGAGGAGAGAAATAATACAGCTATGAATAAGGTAGGGTGCACAAGAAAAGAAGGGTGCATAAGGAAAATTTACATGAAATCAGCATTTAATTCTAAGTGATAAATCTAGCGGCTACCACTGTCTTTCTCATTTAATTAGTCCACCTGTGCTCCTTTTTCTATAACCAGCCATCCATCTATCTATCTATCCATCCATCAGCATTTACAGGTCCACTGCTGGAAATAGGCCTCCCCTAATCGACGCCACTCCGACCGGTCCTGTGCCCTCTGCATCCAGCGGTTTCCCGCTGTTTTCTTCAGGTCGTCAGTCCACTTTGTCGAAGGGCGGCCTGTGCTCCTTTTTCCGAGACGTGGTCTCCATTCGAGGACTTTTCTTCCCCATCGGTGATCAGTCCTTCGAACGACGCAAGCGTTGGAGGCAATGCTTATGTACTATTATCCACCGTCTTTCGACATCAAGCATCGACAAGTTACCGGTCCATAAACGTATGTTAATTGACTGACAGCTGATGGCTTCGCTGCTGTCGATCTATCTTATCATACTTCTTAACTTATCTTATCTTACTAATTTTATAAATGTGATAGTGAGTTTGTTTGTGTGTTTGATACGCATTCTCGGCTGTATTGTATGGTTACAACCGATCTTCATATAATTTGGTAAAAAGATTGTTAGATTCACGGAGAAGGTCATAGGATGCTTTTGAACCCCTTATTGATCATAAATTTAACGCGGACGAAGTCGCGGCAACAATTAGTATTAAATAAATGGCCTTTCATCGGGAGGGTGCTATTAGCACGGTGCTGTAGTGCGACTATTTCCCTACCCCCACCCCCTACCCCCCCTACCCAAGGGCGGAGTTCATACACTTCGGTGTTTCAGTCCGCGCAAAGAGTTGTTCCTCGAAGTCCGAAATCCAGACACACAAGCCACGAGAATACTTCTGCAGTGTCGGAAGTCCAAAGTCAGTTGGTATGGCATAGCTGTTCCTCAGCCCTTCAGACTATAAAAAAGCAGGATATACAACTCGTAGTTGCCTAAAAAAGTATAAAATTTTAAAAACATGGTTGCAACAACCTTCTTCCTCCGGGGCCACTCGAGGCGCCTCAAGCGCCCTCACACTCGCCCCTGCGGAATTACGCGCGCCCCCTCTCGGCGTAAAATAGAAACGCGACGAAATGTCACCGCTAACAAACTTTTTAAAATAATACAAAACAAAGAACTCGGTTTTTTTGTTTTCGCTTTTGGTATTCAGGAAACTGTTTGCTAAAATAGATGAGTCTTTAGATTTTAGTGACAGGGGAGGAGCATACATGTCTGTAGGGAGAGGGTCGATGAGAGTCCAGTCAATAAGTTATTCTTATCGCACTGTTGACTAAATAAATTTCTGGTGTCCCTCTTACATGTCTGGAGAAATTAATCGTTTTTTTTTTTAATAAATTTGCAAATTAGCATACAGCTCCACCCATCCGCTGCCGGCCATGACATTTGTGACAAATCTCGAATAGAACTGTAAAAGGAACTGGGGATGTTAGTCCAGTTAGTATGAGATGTTAATAGGAATGTTTGTTGGTCAGTATTAGTAGGTATAAGAACAATGGGAGAAAGGACTGTTAACGACTAACATCACAACTATGGGTTCTAGACTGCAATACTGAATATCTTGTTTAATTTTTTTCTCTCAATAGCTTACATAGACATGCAGACAGGCAGACGTAGCGACAACGTCAGGATTCTCCTATCCAATTGTAACAGCCCCTGGTTTTCTATCAGCTGATAGTTCAGTTCGATAGCTTAGTAAGGATGCGCACAACGATTTGCATATGATACATCTTACACAAACGATAATATCCGCCGATAGAAAGTCTGTAGACTCTGGAGCTATAAAAATTACTGTAAATGTCACGAAGGCTCTCATTGTTCATCTTACACCAAGTCTCCGCGTTCCAGTATCTGTAACTGGAAACTGAGACTGCTGTCTTCGGTCCGAACAAAGAATCTTAATTATTTTAAGCTGAACAGGTCCCAGCAATTCGTAGTTTAGCCTCCGTGTATTTATTTCATTGTGTATCCAGCGACGACCGGCTTAACTGGAACCGGGTGTATTATTTTACAGATTTTCAAGGCGTCTGCACATCTGAAGAGCCGCGACAGTACTTGTCTTTTAAGTCCCATTCTTTTTTAAGTGCTCTCCATCGGAATTAAGTTATTCTGTCTGCTGTCAGGTCGTTTCGTAACACTATTCTTTACATTGAAGATTACATTTCTAGGTTAGTTGCGAAGAATTCTTCTGCGATAAATTAAGACTTACGATTAACGATAGCGCTTGGAAACGGAATCTTTGTGAAGTCTTCGAAATTAAAATGTCGATAAAATATTTGTGCCTACAAAGACTTTTCTCCTTGTTACGATAAATAAAATACCATCATTGTAGCGTTTATGTTGCGTATATACGAAATTGTTTGCACTCCTACTTATAATATCTATATATTGTAGATATTTGAAACTATGTTAAAATTTTATATAAGTACTTAATTACTTTTCATTGCATGAAGAATCATTTGAGCTTTGTCTTCTGGGTTAGCAACGTATTTGTGACCAATGTCGAATAGTACCTAGAACCGCTTTTATCTTATTTTCAGCAAGCTCAGCTTATGACTCGCCGACGTCAGTTTCATCAATAAATAATGGTGAGATAACTTAGATAACTAACTACGATAAAACACCAACGATACAAGATGTATATTGGTATATGTAAATGATAAAAAAAAGAGACTAATCTAATTGCTTGCTCCAAGCAATCCAACAAGCCAACACAATTTGCGCCAATTGTTGTGGATATTGAAAATTACTATATAAAGTACAGTAGTAGTAGTAGTAATATATAGTACAAAACATTGCAAAGATATTTTCTTTATTTTGTTAAAAAAAATATCATTTTCAAATTGTTTTACTCTATCGCAGCTTGTCTACACTACGTCTTATTCTACAGAAACGTGATATAAAGGAACTTTCGTATCGTAAACTTTCATTAAACAAAACAGTTTAGTCGCAAGAAGGGTCGGAGTAACTTCCAAATGCGTAATTTCGTAACAGGCCGAAATCAAATCAGGCAACACTAAGCGGCAAATTGAATCAAAACGGGGATTGAGACGATCAGTAACTAAGCAACGCGATTGCGAAACTCGTTCGAGTGAAAAATCTAAAAACCAAACATGTCGGACGAATGGGAGTAAGGAATGTTTTGTCAAAGTTTTCCGACATTTATTGAACTTGCTCCGGAGTCATACGGGATCCGGCGTCCCGTCCAATCCCTTCGTGCAACTTGCTGAATAAGACATTAGGTACTTTTAAACTATGTGATCGCAATATGATAACTAAGAAGTAACGTTACGCAGCTTGGAAACATATTCATCTGGTGCTATATTAGATTAGAACTGGAATGAATGGTGTAAGTTTGGTAATAATTGGATTAGATAAATAATTTCGGTTTGTAATTAAATGTTATTGTTGAAAATTCTGCTGTAATAATGTTTACCGTATGTATCCGTAGCTTGCAGTGAGCCGAAATGAATTCACAGCTAGTGATGCTAAGTTCCCGATAATATTCTCGATGTGAGAACTTTGCTTTTAGATTGTCGAGAGCATTCTTTTCGACGAGATTAACAATAATTAAAATATCGGATAAATTTATCTAAAAAGTATATAATTTTGTCTAGTTACGCCCACCCGCAAATAAGAATGTTTGATAAATAAAATGTTTCCGATATAATAAAATTCTCGTATTCCATAATTTCTTAGTGTTTTCCCTAACCGATAATCGAACGCGAAGATTTTGAAAAAATTACACCATCCTGTACTGTTGCACCAATCGAAAGTATCACTAATGAGGATCAGATTCATCATTTTTGTTATTTTATTCAATGATCAAATATTAAATTCTCAGTGTTCTCAGTAAAATTATTTTCGAACCTGAGAACCTTCTCTTGCGGAGAACATTCTCTCGTCACAACACTATACACAACCAGAGTCGTAGTTTGCGGTAGGCGCTACAAGATATTCGTAGCAACGTAGGACATATCCTGAAGCCGCCTAGCGGCTACAAGTTGCGGGTACGTAAGGTCTACGTAAGGCCCATTCGTGACTGCGCAGAATGCACCTTTAGTATGTACCTACTAAACTATATTGCGAGATTGCTATATCACCTATAAATTATTCCCGTGACTACGTCAGCCTAGTTGAACATTAACTTCAACAATCTAGTTATAACTACTTAATGAATCATATCCTCCACGTTCGTAACGCGGCTTTCCAATTTTCCCCCTATCACGGTTTAAGAAGTTTTATTTATAAAAACTGACCTTAATTTAACGCTTAATTAAGTATATTACTTAAGTATAATTAAGTATAAGTGAATAATTTTTATGATAGTTATATAAGTTTAAACTTAACTATACTTAAGTATATACTTAAGTATATTTAACTATATACTTATGTATAATTAAGTCTTTACTTAATTCTTAATCTATATTACATCACATTATGCACTAGTTAAGTAAATTTAAATCAATATTTTTACGTCAAAATTTGTGTTCGACACAGACTCAACAGACGGACAGACAGGTCTATGGACGCGTACGTGCAGAAGATAATAAATATCAGTCTCGCAACATACACTGTTCGATGTGGTTCACCTCTGCCACCTCAGCTGTATTCAGCGCGTTAAATGTTACGGGTTAAATGGTTTATCTAGATGTCGCCGGTATGCAGAAGAGAGCCAAGCGTCAGTAAAATTATGCACAATAAGTGCGGTCCAATTCTTTTTGATTTTTTGAAAGCTCTTTATGATTCATTCGGAAAGATGTCAAACGGTATCTAGGGGTTGGCGTGATGCAAGAGTGCTTTTAAGCTTCAATAAACGGAACGCTTTTTTATTTGGATTTATGTTTCACATTAAGCTTCGGGGTTCTCCGTAGTTTTAGTTTATGGTAAGCCTCGTCGAATCGTTACCTGAAGTCAATCGTATGTTAGTCAATTTAGTCGTTAGCAGTGATGGCTTCGTTGTTTAGATTTTTGTCACCCACTAAGGCTGCTGTCACCGAGAAGGAGAAGGCGTCGACCGATAACGGTACTTATCTAAATCTAAATATCACTCGGTCTAAGGCCGCGTTTTCGATTAATGCGATGGACAGGGTGACAGCGGGTCAACCATACAAAACTGGTTCTCCCTCCTTAGTTTTATATGATCGCCCAGATGTTGCCCCGCTCATCGCTGTCTTCGAAATAGCGACCTAACAGTGAACGCAAACCTGCACGCCTTTACTTCTTCGTAATGTCCACAAACGTCGTTGGAAGTCTACCAACCCGCAGTTGACCAGCACAGTGAGCTTTAACCATAACCATGTCGTAGGACAGTAATGGATTGATGACGAAAAGTATTAAGTCTTCAGTGTAACAGTATTCAGTATTAACTGTCGGCTTGGGTATTAATAACATCGTCTCTAGAGACGAAACATAACAAGTTGAAGCCTTGACGTATATTGGGTGAGCTAGCAACTTTCCTTTGAATGCTTCTTAATCCATCAAAAACCATTACTAACTTGCCTTTCTAACAAGATAACTTTTCTCACAAAGTTCCTAAATGCGGCTCTAATACTAAACTTCATTGATACCATTTATCTTAAGTACTATCTACCTGAAGTGAAGTACTATTAGCTATCAGTTTATGGCCATTAATTTACTTAATTAATGAAACGCTTGAGATATCTATGAAACGCAAGTGATCACGCAGTAACTTTATGCATAGCAAGTCCTCCGTCGGTAACAGTGGTTAATTACAGTTTAAAAAGAAACAGTATTCGTCTGATCCATAATTTTGTAATAACCGAGGAAAAGGTATATAATATGTATTAAATATAATAGAATAGAAAAACACTTTACATATCTCTAAGTCACTCAGACTTACAGGTAGCTAAATAATTAAAAGTTAATCGTTAAACAAATATTGATGATTGACTTCTGACTTATGTGATTTTTATAATTTGTGTAAATAATACAAAAATATTGAGTGTGTAAGGTAACACACACAATATACACGTGACTAGGCGATCGTTGAATGCCTAACAATAAAACTGTAGCTTGCAGTCGAGAAAATCAGGCATAAGTAGCCTGTCCATGGGCACCTGTGTCATTAGTCATTATTAGTCAAACTACACGTGCATTGCGAGTCTGGAGGACTGAGCAGTTTGCCGCGTGTAAAGTGTGATCGACAACCACACATTTAAGATCGAAACTTTATTATAAATTTGAAAGTGTCTTTGTTGGTTTGTTGCTTTATCCTTCTTTCACGCTGCAACAGAGCAACATATCGAACTTATGTTTGCATAGATATAGTTTATGGGCCGGACAATGACCTAGGCTACTTTTAATCTCGGAAAAACGCACGATTCCTGTGGGATAGAAAAGGTAATTTTACGCCACCGGAGCCGTTATCCATATTTTATTTTTAAACTGTTTTGTTTCCCAAAGCCGTGGACGTTAAAACGAGCACTTCAACAGTGGTACGGTCTGGTAACCAGACTCCAGCTCCTAATGATTACTGTTCAATTCAAAATGATTAGAGTCTGGCTTCAGACGCTTATTACGACTGCGCCTGCCTAGACTCCCCGCGGCAAACACTGACTACTCGGAATAATGACGAGATAATTCCGCCGGGAGTTCGATATTCGACACTGCATAGAATTTCCTATTCCTTAATTTACACGTAAAGGTTCGATTTAAGATTTGACTGTTCATCGTGACTGCACAAATTTTGTATGTGAGGCATCCTTAATTAGTAATATTATAACTTTGATAGTATGTTTTGTTTGTTTGTGTGACGCGGCAAGAGAATGGCGGATCGACGTATTTTTTTACATAGATATAGTTTATGAGCCGTAGATGAACAGGTTACTTTTAATCCCGGAAAATACACGGTTCTTGTGGGATAGATAAGGGGATTTTGCGCGGATGGAGCCGCGGGCAAAGCTTCGTCCTTAATAAGTCAAAACCCAATCTCAAAAGCTTAGTCTGCTAATTGTTTCAACCACAACACAAAAAACGGTTTTATTAAACGAGAAATATAACAGTGCGCCCGTCCTTTGTCGCGGAAAATATCCTTTGACCGTATCATGCAGAAACGGAACAATTCGAATCAAAAATTAATAATCTGTGTGCTAATCCAATGATCCACGCGACCGGAAGTGGTGGAATTAAGTACGTTGCGCCGCCCGCACTGCACACAGCGGCTACAATCTTGTTTGTTCACGCTGATTACACACCTGTTAAGTATAAGCAGTTTACTGGCCACCTGATTATATACACGCATAATATTTGGGTATTTGGGGCACGAGCATAATAATCACGTGAATACTGTGGTTTGGATTTCGGTTTCCTACTCAGAACGATCTCTACACGCTTTAGGCAAAGAGTGTTTATGTACCCTACGAGTCAACCGTTTGAAAATAGATATACATTTCAAACGTTTTTATTAATAGACCGATCTCAGCTTCGCGCTCAAGTACGCTTTTCAGGTGAGGTTAGCGTCTTGAGATCGTTAACATTTCAAATGATATCGCTCTCAAAAGCAGCGCCTGAAATACAATACTATGAGCCAGATTTTGTGAAAAAAATAAAGGTTTATCCCATTATTATCACATTGGAACGCACCACAGTCTGTTGTAAAAATCCCCGGGCCGTTGTTGTCAACAAAAGTCCTAAGGGCTCGGACACACGGAAAGCATTTGGGCAATTGCATCATCGCGGCCTCGACACTGTTAAGTGCATATAGGACCCAGGGCGCTATCACCCCAACGCCAGTTTCTGGCGTGAAACAATAGTTTTTTTATTAAATCCGTATATTTGTAATAGGTACGTGTTGAAAGGTTTGGATTCCAATAGGGTGAAGACAAGTGTTTAAGTATGTATTAAAAACAAATCGTATGCGATCGAAGCTGCGGGAAACAGCTAGTAAATTGTTTTCTTGAATACGGTAAGGAGGTATCTTCAAGTAACGAAGTGCATGCGAGTGAACTCATTACGTTTAATTAAAGGAGGTGGTAACGTAATAAATGGATATCGATCGAGCTTCCTTCCTTTGGCGTCCTGTTGTAATTGGTTTTTCCAATTACATTCCAAGAACATTTCAGGTGGTAGAATCTGTATTAAGTTAGCCCGAGGACCGCCACACTCGTCTCTGTTGTGAAGCAATTGCTTATTCAATTAATTTGTGTGACGGAAAGGTATAGACGGTAGTTGACACAATGGGTCCATCTTACCCCGGCACTCTACAATACAATACAAATATTGTTTATTGTGCACCAAAAAAGAGAAATACAGTAAAAAGAGCGAGCAGCACAGGCTCCGATCTCTCCCAGACAACCTTACGGTAGAAATCTAAAAATGAAAGCCAGAGAACAATAAAAAAATTGTAGGGTGCACAACAGTACCAGTTCACCATTCATGTAAGTATTATTTATTTTAGTGGTTTTCCACATTGGGCCTACTAAACCGCAAACGTCTTGGTGTCAAATGTATTCATACATGGCATTTAATAATAATTGGCCCTCCACCAATCCGCATTGGAGCAGCGTGGTGGAGTATGCTCCAGGCGTCCTCAGTTGTGAGGAGAGACCCGTGCC
>DWLO01004082.1:0-10313 GCA_018245335.1 Dalla quadristriga | reverse complement strand
GATTGTTGCAAAGTAGATTAAACGTAGCTTTATAACAATGGATTTCCGCAAAGTAACGCCTGATACAATTAATTATATCAAACTCTAAGGCACGCAGGTTCCCTTACAAGGTTAAGTTCACAGTTCAAGCGAACTTTTTTATCTTCGTATGCAAGCAATGAAATGCAGTAAAAAGTTGGAACTAAAATTTTATTTACGAAAAATTGGTTAAACGAAGCGTTGATTACGAGTGTTCCGTCTTTACCTGAGGGTTCCGTCTTTACCTGAGGAATAAAGTTCTCCGCCCGTGCAAGACAAAGCGACGGTTAAGTGTATTGCGCTCCAAGCTCCAACCCTTGGCGTGGGGCTCAACTTGAGCGCTTCAACAAGTTCACGGGGTTTTTAAGAGCAAAATTCCTTTGCTCTCAAGTTCGGAGGTAAAACAGTCAGCGCTTTTAGTTTAAGGTTAGGGGAAAATTAGTTTAACGTTTTCGTCTTTGCGTTTTATTTGTACACGCCAGGTGTGGCTTGTATACGTGTGAATGGGTGGACGGTTTGAGCGAGGTTCCACTGCCAAGCAGCGTTTATCAGCTGTCAAATGGAGTGAAAATAAAACAGCTTTCATTATTTATTTTTATTTGCTGGTGCTGTTATTCACAAATTGAACGATTTTGTAGAATTGAAATAGCGCTTTTTTATAATACGTATTGGTATAATAACGTTTCCAATTGGACAGGGTGGTAAGTGTAACGCAAGACGAGACTATTGGTATCGCCTTCATGTGATCTTTCGTGCAAATTTGAACTTTAAAGTTGCGGACGGCTTCACCAACGATACCTGACGAATTGTTATAGCAATTGCGATAGTTATTTTTATATCTTTTATTTAATCAGTGGTAGTACTAGTAGTAGATAATTCTTAATTGTGATGCTACAATAATAACATTTGATACCAGGAGTTCATGACAAAGCGGCGGTTATGTATGCCCGAACTCTGTCGGGGCGGGAGAGCGCTCAACAAGTTTACAGGGATTCCGAAAGCAGAATTCCAGCCTTTCCTGCGCTCTTTGCGCGTTCAACATTCAGAAAGGGACGCCTTTTGAGAGTTTAAATAGTTAGCTTAGTTTGGTTAAATTAGGGAGAAATTAGAACTCTGTACTTAATTCTTGTTTTAAGTTCGCGTAGGCCGTACTTCATCCCGCATTGCATTCATAATTGTTTTGGTTTCAAAAGTTGGCGGTAAGGTATTTAGAATACAATACATCGGAACTTTGTGGTAATAAATAAACTTAACTTTGTCGATGTTCGAAAATGTATGTATACTGAATATGTATAAAAACTGACAAAAATATAAATAAATTCATTATTTCTTGCAATATCGCACGCTTAATGATATACAGACGTAATAAAACATAGGCTCGAATTGAGTTACGCATCCTCACAGGCATCTGCAAACGTCATCTATGATTTCAACTTTAAATTACAACGAATTTGTTGACACAGCATAACATGGGTGTCTTTCATTCTATTGTGTTTTTGCATCTGTATGCACCTTGTATATTGTTTTACTTCAACAAAAGATCAAAAGATATATGTATAAACGTATATTTCAAGTACAACAAGCGCTGAACTAAAACACACTTACACATTTAAGAGCCCCACCCACATCTGACATATTCAAATTGATCACTAACTAGCTAACATAGCTTTCCCCTAACCGCGCTTGTCCATCACCGCCGTCACCGAGAACGAGACGACGTCGCCGAAGTAGCGAACATTAACTACGCACGTCCGTCATCCGAGCGCCGCGCGCCACCATGGTTGCTGAGGTTTTTGGGCTGCGGTAGGGATTGCCGTCCGCACCTTCCGGACTTCGACGCCGACAATCCGTTTCGTTCCGAACTAGGTAATAATGACGTTTCTCGATAACGATGTTGGTGGACAAGCGCTGTAATGCTATCTACACGATCGGACAATCTATCTACGGGCTAAAGTCTTTATTAAGTCCCATTGTCTCGGTCTCATTATGGCAAACGAATTGTGGGTACGATGATATTCGAATGCAACGGTCCTTATTATTGGCAATCTGCATACAATCACACATTTGCATAATATCTCAATTCGTTCTTGCGCCGCACTGATTTGAATAGCCATGAAACATTTCACGCATGGCGGGTTGGGGACACACGAGCGGTAAGGTTGGACAGTTTGGAGATGATTACTGTCCAATGTACGTGTCTTTGGTCATAACGTCTGTAATTTGGCAAAGGTTTACTTTCGATCGAGCTTAAAACGTTAGTGCGATGCCGATTTATGACAAAGTCAAAGTTGAATTAAAACGAAAACGAATCTTTACAAAAACTATACCTCAACCGTTGCAATTAGTGCCATAGGGGTCCTGATATCTTACTTGGAATAAAGAGGGCTGGAGCGTATTGAACCACGCTGCTCCAGTGTGGATTGGTGGAAGGGTTAGAAGGTGTCGGAGATTTTAAAGACGTCCAAAGGCTAACGATCTATCGACGGCTATCAATAACAACCAGTAACAGCGATGTTAACCTACTTAAATTATAAATATGACAGTGTGCGAAGATAATCTGAGTATGTATGTATTTTTGTAACTCAATAGTGCAAAAACTACTGAACGGATTCGTGTTAAATTTGGCGAGAAGATGGATTTTGTTTTAAATGGCCGCTAAATAATCAGAATAGGGAGTTAAAGGGTGTGAAGAAAAACGACATTTACGAGCAGGAGTCGCGGGTTCAGTCTAGTTTTGACATAAAAACTCTTTGGCGATGGCGAAAATATGTAACTTGATAAGTCAGGCATAGCTAAACCACTTATACAAAAGACCTAACCCGTATTAAATATGGAGCATTCACTGAAGAGCTGCGATGCCATAGTCAGGGAGACAGACTTACGAATACACGCAGAACAAGTTATTGATAGATAGATAGATAGAATACTCGTTATTGTACACACGAAGTAATCACAGCAACAGCAATATTACACACAGAAGACACAGTACTACATCTCTTCCAGACAAACTTTATCAAAAACTTATAACGCTGAACTTTTTAGTTTGAGGTTAAAAATGGTTCAATATACCTATGATTCCATTTGAACTCAGGAAGCAGACGTAAACAAAAACTTTATTGAATAACAAAGCCGAGAAACAACATCAAACATTGAAGCACTGGAGATTAAATTCGAAGGCAATTTTCATCGGAAACTTGTATAAAGTTTTGCGACAGTCCGATATGCCAATTCCGAAACTTTGCAGACTGGTAAACTATAATGTGCGCCTGGAGTATTAGCACTGCATCACTGTTTTATAGTTGTACAAGACTTTGCCTGCACACTCAGTCTGCTGTTCATTTTTTTTGGATAAAATGTTTACCAGGTGGTAGGACCTGTTAACGGTAGGTAGGTAGAAAAGAAATAGAAATAGAAAGTAATTTATTTACCGCCAGCGCTGCAACACTAACAACAATAATAACAAAGGAATTTTGACAAAAAATATTAAAATAAAATAAATAATAATAATAAAAAAAACAATCTGGATATAAAAAGGAAATAATGTGCGCGCAGTAGGTATATGTTGTGCGCGGTATAGGTAGGTATAGTACGAAGGTTCTTATAGTCCGATTAGTAGTGGTTAGTAAGGGTCCTGTTCAAAGCTGGCCACAGATCAGATGCGTTGCCACCCTTGAAGACTGTTGTATAAGTGTAGCCGGCATCCACACCTTTCCAACCGGAATACAATAGTTGAAAAAGAATTATTCCACGGCTGAAATGGGTGTGGCATTGGTACCGGCCCGGGCAAACCATCCAGGTGGAACCATCAGTTTCACCTGTGTCGTCTTGGTCGTTATTTCTTAAATGTCTTGTATGCCACAACCAGTTAGTTGACACAATTAACCATGTTATGGCATGACAGTTATTACATGTAACGGTAAGCAAGCAAAGCAACGGGTTGTCAGATTATTTAACATGGTTAGTTAGTTCACGGTATTGGCATGTTTGCTGAACATATCAGCAATGTGTCCCAAGAACCTACCATGCCTAATGTGTTGAAAACAATCGAACTCGATAGTTATTGTCCATCAAATGAGTAGTTGTTTAGGAAGGGATCGTAATTCGTATTCTTTATTCTTATCGGAAAATGTAAGGTTAAGTTTGTTAAACATCCATTCCATTCATTTATCCATCAGCCATTGTTAAATAATCTGTGAACAATATTCATTTATAATCTACATATTGTAGTGTAACTCGCTCTTTACTCTTTTAACTAAAGTCAGTCGAGGCGATTCATAATCACTGCAGTCTTGAACATTATACGTTTCTAACCTAAAAGCCAACTGTGTTTTCAATCAAAGAGGATCCCCAAGCGATACATCCTATACAGCCAAGAGTTGTTGCAGCCATGAACCACAGTTAGATTGAAGAACATTTTTCAAAAGTATACCTAAACTTTTATAATAGTTAAAAATGTTAGTAGGTAGGTGATGTGCGATTGAGAGGGAAGCGAAACTAATAAAGGCTTATAAAATTGCAAATTCCTTCTTTAGGAAGGATGTACTAATAAGCTGGTACGCTCGTAGCATGCGTACAGTGTTAATTAAAAAAAATACTACATGAATATTCACGCACGCACACTTCCTCCGTAGCTGCGCATGAGTTCCCGCCCTTTGCTATTCATTGGTCGGCCATTTTGGATTTGGCCAATGGCGACGAGGCGGGAAACGCGCGATATAATTTTGGCATAATTAGTCACGCATCAAAACTACCTCTCGTGGTTACAGTTACAAAAAAATACAGCCCACAAAGATAGTCGAGCTTACGTACGAGGAAATTGATTTGCAAAGTGGCTGCCATCTTCAATGTATTTTAGACTAGCGGTAGCTCGCGACTTCGTCCGCGTTGCATTTATGATCTATGTTCGGGTTACAAAACATCGTATGACCTTTTCCATGACTCAAACTATATCTTTATTCATTCTATGAAGATCGGTAGTATGATTTAGCCCCGAAGGCGTATGAAACGAGCAAACTAATTTTGACATTCATAATATTAGTAAGATATTCGGGTTTCAAAGTGTCCTATTACCGTAATCGTGGCTCAAACTGTTCCTCTACTAAATTCTATGAACATCACTTGTATGGTTTAACAGTGAAGACGTATCAAACAAACATACAAAGTTTCACAATAATATAAGATGTCTGCCATCTATTTACAATGGCGTCGTAGATAAATGTAAATTTTGGATATGTAGTAAAAATTTTCGTGCTAAAAACCAAAATCTAAATAGAAATAATAATAATATAATCTAATAGACCAAAATGATTACAACTGCGAGCCAGATCCACTCTCCGAACAGAAAATATTTAGCTCAGTATACCCAACGAAGCGCAGAGAAAGTTATGAAAAGAAAAGCGCTTATTGTTGACTGTTGGTTAATAAAAGATGTTACAACCAGGCACAACAAATAAATGGTTCACAACAGCCTACCCTACTGTTATTATTTATTGAGTGAGAGACTTGAGCTTACTTCAGCTCCACGCACTTGGATCATGACTGATCGTTTGTGGCCACAGACTGTTAAGAGTTCGCCATCCAGTCCTATAGCCTTGAGGAAAGCTTGGACTTTAAGAACGGCGATGGTTTCCATTTCGTCTGTATGCAATTCATGCGTTCCAAGGCGAAGACTCCGTTTGTATCACAGTCTACCCTACCCTGCATACAATAGTTTTGTCACTGATTTTAATCACTTTATTGTGATAATAATAATTGTATTTTCTTTTGGGCGCGTTACACCGTCGGTCCTGCTTGTTACCATCTGATAACAGTCGCTAAACCTTCTTGGAGACTTTCGGGCGACCTGAAAAATTTCCGACGGGGTTGGCCACTAACCCCTCTACCAATCTGCATTGTAGCAGCGTGGTGGAGTATCCTCCAGGCAGCAGGTTGTGAGGAGAGATCCGTGGCCTGCAGTGGGCCATTATGGGTTGCAGCCATAATTTTTTCAAGCTTTTGTGCCATTACAGTTAGAGGTGCAGACAGCATGCACAAGAGAGAGAGAGAGAGAGTAAAATTACTATTATGAGTTATTATCATTATGGGTTGATTCCATTGTAATTTTTAGCATTTATTATCACAAATATCAAGACAACGTTATGAATCAATGAATAGAACCGAGTAGATACGCATCTAAGCTTCGCGCAACTAACTTGGCTTAAATAGCGTAACCACAAACGGTTTCACTCGTCAAAACCATAAACGTAACTGCCTCGTATTTACAGGAATGTTCAGGAAACTCCCAAACGCGGCTCCCGTTTCAGCCCACGTATTGACATGTCGATGATTTATGAATAATAAACGCGCGACGTATGCCCGCCATATTGTTTCAAAATGGTTATTTTATCTGTGCACAGATACATTAGTGGCAATGGCTGTTGAGACATGGGATAATATTTTTAGAACCGGCGGAGCAGGAATGTTGGGGTAGGTTTAATGTAAGAATTTCGAGTTGTTTTAGAGAGTATTCAAAATCTTAAAGCACTTGATGTGGAATTATTAGTTTTTACATGAGCATCGTTGTTACGATCATGATAGAAAGTTTTGATGTTATAAAGAATGTGGTTGGGGGATTTAATAGCATTTATAACCCAAATACTTGGTGCCAGATAAACTGCTGCTTCTAGATTCTTTATAGTTTCAATGTATTAAGCTCTCATTGACATTTACCAAGCTAAAGAACTTCAAGGAGTAGGCTATCAAAAAACCTTCTAACCTTGCTAACAAAATTAATAATAGATCAAAAATAATAAAAATTTAAAACTAACTAGGTACCAAAATGTGGTATGTTACCCAAGATGCTGGCAGCATTTCATCGCCGTATAGCTAAGCTAATAGGCTGAGCAGGAAACTGACAGGATCTCTTGGATCGCCTGTAGTTGATTAGAAATTAGAATTAGAATTTTAATTGTTTAGAAATAGTCCGAAATAATGTATGTGCTTCGGGTCCCCACGGGCGAAGAGTCTCGACTCCTAATGGAACGAACATGTATTTGGAGCCAAAACTCTTATACTTTTGATGTTACTAGTATTTGATGAATTACTCGTACCTATTTAAAATAGGAATCTACATGAAAAATTCAAAATTTAAAAAGACCACGTACGGCCGGATTATAAACAAATACAAAACGACATCTTATCCACAGCAAATTCTTCGTAGTGACACGAATAAGAAGTAAAGCCATAAGTTTCGTAAAACAAGTTTATCTCCAAAATCTCAAGTTAAGCTTAACCTCACACGCTTAGCTTAGCGTGAAACTTAATCCGACTATCTATGGACGTAATATTACAACTATTTAACCAACTTAACACTTATATGGCACGTCTTACAAATCCTATCTTATCTCTTCCGCCTTATTAAAACAATATTAAAAGACAGCCCGAACTTTTACTTGTCTGAACGCTAGTTTGTAGCGAATAGCGAGAAAGTAAAAAGATAACCTCAGTATTTAAAACAGGCAACGCCAATTGTGGCAATATAAATATTAATAGAATGGTTACTAACAAGGTTAAATTAACAACTAAAACACTGTCTTCAACACAAACCAGATTGATTGCATATACGTAATTATTATTGAATCACCACGTATCACATCACATAATTAATCTATTTCCCTGAGTTTATACAATACTTCTCGAGAAAATCCCAAAACATATTCACACCGCTGTTAAACTCAACTTCAGTTCACCACGGTACCACTGACTAAGAACATTTTGTCATCCAATAGTTTATATCTTCTACTTATAGCGCTATCTACTGGAGGCAGCCAGAAGCTTTAGAAAATGCAAATGAAAATGCTTGTTGATTATCTCTGAAGATTGCAAAACACAATTAGATTTACAGTTAGTACCTTACTCAATAAGTCTTCAACCAGATAAATAAATATCGATCATAAACAAAATAAGGTATCACATAAATAAATAATAATAATGAGAACTGGTTGATAGCACATTCAAAACCCGAAGTAATATGGGATAAGGATAATTGAAATGAACATTAAATACAGACTAAATCTTTTCGTCTACCGCTTCTCCACTTACAACTAGCACTATGACGAGACCTTTAAAGAATATTATTTGGAGACAGCCTGTTATCGTATAAGACGGGCTGTCGGTAAATCCCCGTCAAAACGTCTACAGAGCGACGACACTCGTATTGTGACACGTATAATTTATACTACTGGTCGTGAATAAGTTAGAAGAGTAAGCGGGTGGAATACGACTAAATTTCACTGTAACTGACTTGTTATTGCAGTGTACGAAATTGTAGTTTCGACTCCTATGAGAATTCATTGTTTGATAGTTGTAATATTTTTGTAAAATGTTATGTGTGCCTATTACGCTACAAATGTTTACACTTGTAACAGAATAAGTAAGAAGTACAAATTAAGAGGCGTACGAGGGAATATAACGGAGAACTAACAGCGTCCTCTGTGCAGCAACTACCTTCAACTGCGATCACCAGTCCGCCTGCTCAGCGTATGGGAAGACTTTAGGAAAATCTTCCTATATTTGGGAGAGGCCTTTAGTTCCGCAGTGGACTATTATAGGCTGTTGATGATGATGATGACACGTAAAGAAGAGAAGCAGGCTAATGATAGAATAAAAAGAGTAGAACAAGCGATTGAAGCACAAAAAACTGTTCGGTATAATCAAGCAATAATTCACCGCGCCTCCTATGTCTATTGGCGTATGTCAAGTTAACCAAGAGATTAAATCTCGAATAGGTGACAGCTACTCTAATCAACTTTCCCGAGCCATTGCCTCCAACTGCGACGTATGTGACGACGGTTTTAACGACGATTAAACTGTCACATACAGAAGCGACGAGATTCCTCGACGGTGCTAATTCGTGAAATTATTGTTTCGCTTCACTACCGCGCGAGATATTTCGGAGTCGCGTTGTATTTCCCTGCCTTGCTCATTGTTTAGAGGGTAACATTATTAATTTGAATTTCTCAGCTGCTTTAAATAAAGTCTATAATTTTATTCTAGTTAATAGTAAAAACATTAATTGTTTTACTTGAAGTATTGAAACATTTACGAATATCAACTTAACGTGCGTTGTCGCATTACTCCACAGTGTTGCTTATGATTAAGTTGTTAGAGATCATAAATATAATTGTATGTTTATAAAACTAATGATTCTATAAATTCACAGACCTACAGTTTTATTACGAAAGCATTTTGCCGAAAGAAATAAGTTGATTAGAAAATATCAATATAATTGCCTACGAGAAAAGCAAAATAACTTACTAATAAGGAAAAATATAAACCTGAACCTTGACTTAAAGCAATAAAATGTAATAAGAGATTATTAACGTTTCGGAACATTCTAATCAAAACTAATTTGGGTACGGACAAGTCGCCAAGGCCACTAAGAGTTTAATTTATTAGGTAGATTGCTTGTATGAAAAAATGTTTCAGTAAACTCAATGCGTGGTAGAAATGGAGTTAAGAATAATGATTTGGTTAAGGTTTTCATAAAAGTTTTCATTCCAGAAAACAATGTATCTTCTTTTTTTATTATTAAATACTTATAGGAATCTTTCGCTCATTTAGAACATTTCTTCCATTCGCTAGAGATGAATAGGTACGTTTATGCTTTACCATAGGGGCAAACAGGAATGGCGAGTTAACACAATACATTTATCTAAGATTTCTTCTGAAATTTGATCAATACGTATGGTCTCTTAGTTTAATTATTCTAAATAAGGATTATTTAAAATGTACTTACTTCCAAACAAGTATTGCGCCTATAAGGACACCAACCACCAACACGATGGAGCACAGAGCGATGGCAGCCGAGGTCTGGAGGGACGGTCCACTGTGGTTGTACGCGTCTATCTTCTGGAAGGAGAAAAAACCTAAGTTAAGTCAAGAATCATGAAGGAAAATATTAATATTAGGATTGCATAGAATTGATGTTAATTTTATTATTTAATTTTATTTAGAAAGGGCAACCAACAAGACAATAAATACATTGTTTACTCACATCTAAATCTTTGTAACAATAAAACTAAATGGAATCTTTATTAGAGGCTACCATAGCATGCATCGTGGTCGAGCTGACCAAAAATTTAAAAAGAAAATAATAATAATAATAATTTAGAATAAGTATAATAATAATAATAAATATTAATAAACAGGATTCTTAGTAGCGCCATGCTTCTAAGTCTATTTTCCTATAAAGTTAGATTACGGTATTATCATTTGGCTAAAAAAGGGTTGAATGCTGAAGAATGCCACGTTTTAAG
>DWLO01004081.1:0-10314 GCA_018245335.1 Dalla quadristriga | reverse complement strand
TAGACTTTTACAATAATTGAAAGTGTTAGAATGTTTCTTAATCTCCGTAATTGCATAATTTGTATAATTGCAATGTATAGTTATGTACCTATATATTATGTTTATGAGTAATTTTCATTACATACTTATATCGTTGCATTTTTATTTTCGATGAAAATTAAAGTTAAAGTTTTTTAATATCGAATTTATAACTTGGCAAGTTTCAACAGTCAGTAAGTTACTTTTAACGGGATAATATTTAAATACAAGCTTGGAATTTACCTTTGCCAATTAGAAATCAATCCAAACAAATTTTAAATTAAATGAATTAAAGAACATTGTACGGGCCTACGCTTATAGGCCTAGCTATGATTATAGGAACTGCTATGGAACTTGGCATCCATTACATCTCAACTCTTTTATTGGTGACGCCGACCATCGTTTGTATCGAACTTGGCCCCCTTTTCACAAATATGTATCGGCATTTTAAAATAAAAAAAAATAAAAAAACATAATATATCATGAATTGTATACTGTTATAAGTCTGCCAGACATAACATATGACTAATTGACACCTATTTCGTCTAAATTATACCATAAAAATGTTAGCCAAACTTTTCCCACTGTTTTGATGATAATATCATATCATATTATATGAAAAATATCTCACCTTGCCTTACCTGGCTTACTAGCCTTAGTTTGCTTGTTGCTGATCCAATATGCAACCAAGAAAAACTTGCAAAATAAATTGCTAGCATTAATTAAGATTGGTCTGAGTCTGAGTGAGTATTAATCAATTTGTGTAATTAATTTCGAGGCGATAGGTGCGTCAGTCGCAGGTACCGACAGGTGGGCGCAAATCTACAGGAAACGGCCTAATTAGAACTGCCTTCCGCGAGCCGCCGAGAAATATCTCAGACGGTACTACGACCACGAATTAAACAAATGTACCGTTAATTCGTCGAACATTAATTCAATGTCTGTCATTGCTAGTTGCCTGGTATAATTCACAATCTTCATCAGTCACCTTTTTAGTAGAAAAAGAAGAGAACGAAATGATTTTGTTTACAATACAAACATAATAAAAAACATGTTTCATGATTTTTTAAATCAATATGCATAGAACATTGCATTGGAACTCATAAAATTGCTGATTATGGTAGGTACTAGTAAAACAAAAATATAATTTGTATTAAGTATATTAAAAGAGATAATTTTTTTGGGACACTAGATATGGTGCTCTTTTTTGGGTAGCAGAGGTAGCACCATCCGATCCCAGGAATTTCGATATGTCTCTTACATAATATAAATGTAATTTACCTAACATTTATGTAGGTAATACTTTAGATAATAATCTTGACCTCAGCAGATGTCTAAGTAGATGCTGGACTTAACCTTCGCCCAGTTAATAGCTTGGGTAATCCAGCATTATGTAATAAGGTAAAAACTGCATTCTCGATTATAATTATAATCAACAAATTACCTACCGTAGAGTCTTTTTCTGAGCTTGTAAGTCTTATAACTATACATACGCAGCGCTCAAATAAATTGTCCCTGCTTGATGTAAACTTGACGTTTTATAAATTATAGAAACAACTCGCAGAGTGCTTACATTAGTTTATGTAGTAGTAAATATTGCACAAGATGTGGTTTATCTTTATGTTTACTTCTGCTAGCTGTTAGTTATAGCAATTATTATTAGAAATATCTATCAAAACTGGTGCAATACGTGTTACCGCACCCTTTTTTATCTTCATCATGAAATATTGTTAACAATGCTTTATAAAAAACAAGCTGTTGCCCGCGACTTCGTCCTCGTCAAATTTATGTTGTTTTCGTTCCCTCAGGATCTGTGTATTTATTCGGCATCAAAAGTATCCTATGACCATCTCCATGTCTGAAACTAACTTTCTACCAAATTCTATGTAGGTCAGTTGTATGGTTTAGCCATTACAGCGTATCAAACAAACAAACAAATTTTCGTATTTATAATATTGCTAAGTGTTGGTAACTAGTCGGGCGATCCCGATAAATCAAGTAGATATAGCCGCTTACTCACCTAAAATGAATACACACCAACCACGAATCACTAATCCTTTAGTAGTATATTGGTAAGATAAAAAAATATAAACATTATATTAAAATATGTTAAAGCTACAGGTATTCTTATGTCATGGGTATAACAAGTAATAAAACAGGTTAGACGACGGCGAAGTGGCTACTTATAGTCGTCATATTAAACTAGCCCATTCACCTTGATTTCAAGACACCGGCCGAGGACTGTCATTGGTTTATCTTAGATTGATGGCAGTTTAGCGGCTGGCAACTAAGTGGGACACCCTGTGCAATTGGCTACTCCAACCCAGTAACGGCCACTAAATGGCACGTGTCTCACCTCACAACTGAGTTGGACTGGAGCGCTCAACCACGCAATTCTACTGTAGATTGGTGGAAGGGTCAGTGGCTAATAAATAGATAGATATTAACTCTTTATTGTACACCAAATGGAGAATAAATGCAAAGAGTAAGAATGGAATATGAATAATTTAATATTAAGAAACACTGAAACACAGAATAATAAAGCAGTGTACTAAACAAACCGACAACCATTTTTTCCCGACAACCATGTGGCGAGGAGTTAAAGAAAATAGGTAGGATAATCAAGGTAGGATGCACGAAAAATAGAGAGTAGTTCGCAATTAACCTTAACCACTAGCTATGAAAATGATAGCAAGACAAGCATAAGAAGAGGAAGAAGAACAGAGAAGAGGAAATTCAGGAAATATATTAAGGTTAAATTTGAAGTGAATGTGTTTATGTATTAAAAGGTACCTAATGGCCTCTGAAAAGATTTTTGAAGGAATTTAAAGGAGCATTACGGATAGGTTGGCTATCTGCATTGTTTTCTACCCGACTTCGTTAAAAGGAGAGTTATGTTTTGGAGTGTATATTATTATTATTATGTATATGTCTGTTGAAAGTTTTCATCCGAGTACCAATAGAGTTAAAACATTGTAAGGTCTACTCTTGCATGATATTCATTTGAAATTTTTCAATTCGGCTTTTCTCATTATTCGGTCTAATTATACAAATATTTACACTGAACATATTAAAAATAATGTTAAAGATAACATAATTTATGGAAAATCCGTAAGTTTGAGCACAAAATATTGGCTGGAAACAAAATGCTATGTAGGTATGTACATAGTGAAAATGACCTTTTGTAGAGGTTTTACATGAAAGGCAGTCTCACCATGGTCTCACCACAAATGATGTCAGTTTAGTGTTTGACAGCTCGCCGCTGCGGCGCATCTGACGCTAATGAGCCAACCCTTTGGACACATGTCGCGTATACGATACTAAATTATACGTTATCACTCGACGACCATGGTATTGAGAATTCTTGTAATTTTATAAATTTCAAAAATATTATACAAATTATGGTGTATGAAAACATGTGCCAGTGGACTAACTGGGCTTATTAGTGGGTGTTTAACTGGAAGAAGGAAAATAAATGAGAATTTTAAATTTGTATATGCTGTAACAGCCTCTTTTTTTCCCCCTTTGTGTTCCCCTTCTCTCGTGTTGTTTGTAAGTAAAGTCTAATTTTTTATTTAAATTTGTATTAAGTTCTCACTTCTAACTTTATCTTGCACTGTACAATGTACATCCTGCCTCATCTATCTACCTTTTCTTTCAACCTTTGGAAAAAGGAGAATCTACCCAAATGTTGCCTGGAAGAAATCGCTTCCTTAACGATAAGTCCGCCTTCTGTATACTTCTATTTTATTTGTTTCTACTGTATAGTTCCTGCTTGGTATACACTTACAGAAATGTAACAGCAGTAACGAATTGGGCTTCCAAAGGAATAGCAGTGTCTCAATCAACGTTCAATCAATGGTTAAATGGGGCCACTTAATTATTTACGTAATAAAATGTAGTGCTCATTACAACGCTGAACATTTTCACCATACTAAATCCGCCGACAATAATGGACACAGTCAGATCGGTATTCCCATGGCTAACCTATTTTAGGTTAGTTATAGATAGATGATCGTGGACTGCAGCGACCTTATCATATTATTATGCAGAACCTCATGGTTGCTACTTTCCTAACAAAATGCATTGTTAAACTCAAAACACCGTGTTATTAAACGGACAACATTGCTGCAGTACGCCTCAGCGTTGATTAATTCACACTTGTTCCAGGAAAGCGTGGAGTACACGCAACCGCATATATACTACTCCTCGTTCTTAATAAAGATTAACGCAAACACGTCATAGAAAAATTATCAGTAATTACTGGCTGGCGTCGCGGCGGGCCGCAGAACTAATGTTGCCCGCTGAAATAATTTATATACGTGCAGCCGTTATTGAAATCCTACTATTATACAAACTGGTTGTTTGAAAATGTTGCTTTTTTACTCGCCTTACCTGTATGAAATGTTTGTGAACTTAGCATAGCGAAATAATACAACCCGGTGGCCACAACAGCGGATAGTACTAATACAGATTTTCTTTCTTCTGTGGCGCCAATGTGTGACATGTGAAGTTTGCGCCCGCCCTTCCCTCCTTGTCTCTCAATTCCACTTAAGAATTTTCAAATGCTTTTATTTATTAAGGATTATCGGTGATTATTGTACTATCTTGTAATACTATTGTCTAGTTGTAACTGGATGAATGAGCTCAGTGCCTTACCTGTGTTAGGACTTAACCTACGATACACAGAGAGATTCTACAGAGTAGCAGCGTTGAAAACCTTGGCTTGCATATTGATAGCGCATTATAAGATTGTTATTGATACACGGTCAGCACTAGTCGGAAAATTGTGGGTGCACTTTCAGTAACATAGCCGTGTCAAGCATTACCTGTCAGCTTATGCTTATCCAAACCACTATTACCAAACATAGATGCACCTTTCAGCAACTTTTCGTAACATATTCGTATTTTTTCATTCATTCATTTATATAATCTTCGCTCTCGTAAATATGTTGTAACCGATTTTAGGTAAAATCGCCGTTATAAGACAATCCTAAGATCTAGAACACTTTGACTCCTGTACGAAGTCGTACCAACTTCGTGTTTGATAAATCTTACATGGGACATTCCGTCGATCAGTACCTTAGTATCTACCTACCTGTTATGTTCAGACAGTCTCCTTTAAAAAGAGGCAAATTTGAGATCAATTCGACTGCCTAAGACACCTGTTGCTAGATAATAAATGGATTGTCCCCTCACTTTATTATTTTCAAATATGACTATGTAGATATGTGTGTGGATTTTCATAAAACCTATAATGTCTAGTTGATGAGTATATTGTATTGATACATGTCATTTGTTGCAATAATATTCATAAGGATTTGGTGTCACCCGCCAAATTTCTCATATTGCAGTAAGAAACGTGTTATTGAAGAATATTCCTTATTCATAGTATGGAGACATACATACCTTTACAAAAATATTTAAGGAAACTAGCGGGTTTGACTAAGCATTATTTGCAATGTACTCGTAGCTATCAGGGGCTTTAAAAGTAAGTAATTTTTGTATGGAAATATGTTTTTTCCCTCTTCCGTTAACTTGATGTTGGCGAGCGAACAACTGTTCGTTTGGAATAAAATATGTGTGCTCGTAAATAAAAGCAAACCCGTCAAGCAAAGACTGAAGCGTGCCAGAACAGAAAAAGCCCGTGCGCTTCCTCTTTCACTTGTACATAATTGAAATCATTTGCACACAATCGCGTAAATTAATTGCCTACAATGTTTTACCATCTCATTGCGGGTAATTACGGCATTACTGTAATATTATACACAGCTATTAGCTATCTTCGTCACGATACCCGCATTTTTCATTTCCACAGACTATAATCAGTTAGCTATAATCACTACCTTAGGAAAATTAACACTTTTTTTAAATCAATTATTATAGCACCTTTGCCGTTTCTACCTATCTTTCTTATTGTACAAGGAAACAGCAACGTTCACGAACCGTTGCTGGCTCTGTTGTAAAAACCCGGTTGTATTTCTAACTAGATTTTACTCTCAGCACTGTCTATACTTTAAGTTAAACTTCTACACTTAAATAGATAACTGTATTGTATGTTTATGAAGCTCTACGCACGATAGGTAGATGGAACCTAGACGCCATGACTTTAAGGCAAGTTATATGAGATTAATGTTAAATTCTTCTTTTGTTTCTTTTTTCTTTAAATTATTTTTGTTATTTGAGCCACTAAATTGACAGTAAATTTTTTTAGCAGTTGTTTTATTTTTAGTGTCTCTGTTATCGATTTTACTTAGTTTTATTGATTTTTATAATTTTAAACTACTTTTGATTTTTTATGTATTGTGTCTTCTGTTTGTAAATAACTGTTATGTGTACTTATAAGAGAGTGTGCATTTATTGCAAGATGTTTAACATTGTTTTTAGCTATTGTTTATATATAATGTAACGCTTGCTTGTAAACTTTTAAATAAATATAAAAGTATACGATACGAAACTTAGATAAGTATTTCAATCAAATGAAATTGGCAACGAATACCCCATCCTTTCTATCTCTTTCTTTCTTTCATCTCTACTTTCGTCCAGATCCATAATTTATCCATCCTACAGATCCATAATCATTCCATTATTAAATTCCATCCTGGGCCCGGGACTTCACTCGACGGATTCATAGTTATCCGCTGACAATGTAATATTTTGATAACCTTGAGGACCTCGTAATGACCTGAGAGGAGACAGTAGAGCTGAGAGGGAGAGGGTCAGTCAAACGGAATTAGTTCAAAAACAAATTACAGGATATTACCTAACATACGAACTAAAAAACTTACCAACAACGCAAGTTAAATAAGATCTTGAAAAAAGTGGGAAATGTTGACTGGCTGATTTATTAACACGACTATTTGTATGAAAAGAACAAAGTTACAGAAAACAGCTAGTCGTAGTATAAATATAGAAGTCCGAGAATAAGGGTTCAACTGAAACAATTTATTTAGAAGACACTTACAGTAAGTATAATTTTAAAACGGCCTATGATCACTGATCACCTTAAAATTAAACATTATATACTGACCATAGGAGACACTTAAGTGTCCTTTGATCACGCGTGAATATAATCAGCTTTTTTATGTGATGAGAATAGGTGTTAGTAGAGCCAAACGGCTACGGCACGAACAATATTAAGTATTTTGTAAGGTGTTATTCATATTCCATGGTTAACAAATTTATATTATGTGTGTAAAATAACAATTTTCGCACATTAGATACGAATCTTCTTTTACACACATTGTGGGAAACGCTTTCACACAAAACTTTCCACTGCGATAGTTCAAAGATACTCGGGTGAAACTTTCCTGGTGTCGGCTAGGTCGCAGGGATGTGGTGAAATCCATTACTTGAGCAAGTACCTGCAAGATCTAAGCATCGGATAAGTTACGTTATCTTTACCTAAGTACCTACTCGTAGTTTCGTAGGGTGTCTATTCGAGGTTTGTCACAGTTGTCATGGGCAGCAGCAGGTGAGGCTGCATGCTCGTCTGCTATGTTTTTTACATTTAAAAAAAAACATTGATACAACGAAAAAATTCCACTGACAGACGGATTGGACTTTTAGGTAGAAAAAATGGTGCAAAATATCCTATATTTCACAACATTGAATATTCAAACAGGTTGGTAGAGTTAAATTGATTCACCTAAAGTAAATCACTCGGATGATTATTCTTACGATAATTATATTACTGTTGCCCGCGTCTTCGTCCGCGTTAAACTTGTGATCAATATTCTGGTTTAAAAGTATCCCATGAGGTCATGGGATACTTACTCTCCGTGACTCAAGCTATCTCTCTACCAAATTCTATGAAGAACGGTTGTATGGTTTAGCCGTGTAACTTACATGGCTAAACCATACAACATTACATTACATTTGATATGCCTGTATCAAAAAACAAACAAACTAATTTTCACATTTATAATATTAGTATGAAGTTAGATGTATTTTAGTTTGACACTAACTAAAGTTGACTGATCAACCTTTTAGTCAGTGAAACTCTAGGAAATTGATGAAATCACCGATTTCACCATTCCCCTGCAACAGCTACACTTGGCTAGAGAAATAGGAGTTAATGGGTAAAACGGACTTTGAATAGCTGATGGGTGCGGATCTTCCCTCAGAATGCTTAAATAAGTTTTTAACGTTATTTAATTATTCGTTTTAGCCTCCTCTTGCATATTCAACGGAATACAAAGCTGCTGCTTGTTGGATAAAGCGGTAACGGTTATTAGCATTTTACTTTATATGCGTCATTATGTGCCTATAAATGTGCTTATATACTCGTCAGTAAAATAGGTAACATTTATATGAATTTTGCTTTGGCTATGCGCTGGCTCTGCCCGCGGCTCCGCCCGCGTATTATTCCCTATCCCTCAGGCACCGTACATTTATTTGGGACAATAAGTAGTATATATCACTTTCCGACCAACAAACTATCTCTGTGCAAAAAATCACGTCGATCCGTCGCTCTGTTGCAGCGTGAAAGAAGGACAAACCAACCAACCAACAAACTCACATTGCATTTGTATATGATTAGCAAGAATTAAACGTGTAGATTCAAAAAAAACACTGTAGGCACTTATTCCATAGGAATGTAACCAAGGGCCGGGTAGAAATTGCAATTGTAAAACATTGGTTTAAAAACGACAATCACAAAACAATCACAAAGAAAAAAGTAAAAAAAATACAAAATTTTAAAGAAAATACCAAATTTGCACAGAAAAAATTGAGTTTTGAAATCGGTTATTTATATCCTAAAAAAGTCATTATAATTTTATAAAAGTTTGTAGCACCTATAGCGGAGGTGCCTCATAAATATGCAAAATGATTTAGTAGCGGTTTAATAACCGCTTTCGATATTTTTCCTTAAAAATGCACTTAGAGGTTTTTAAAATATTTTTACGACCCTTATTTAACTAGCTTTATTACTTATTCCAAATCTCGCAAGTCTAATTATAACCATTTCCGTGTACCCAATTAAAACTTAGTGTAAAATTTTTTGTACACCGTTTTTGGTCACTGGCATTGAGTGCGTGGAAGCGGCAACAGAATTTTGAAGATCATTGTTGACAGGAAAGACTCATCCTTCTGCAGAAGGTTTCTTCGATTGCATGTGAGGAGGGGTACGGTCTAGTGACTTCCATATTATTTGTCTAAAAATATTCGACTTTTGGATTTTGCATTTAGAACGTCTTACAAAATCATACCCGAGACGTGTCAAAACGGGCCTACTGATTTGTGACGACTATAACATAGTGTTTGACAGCGAATAATGGCGAAAATAATTTGTAATTTTTCACTCCACCATTTCTATCAAAAATTAAGTAGGTGTATGCCAATTAAATTATGTCTACAACATCCGTATTTTTATTGTCAATATAAGTAGTTAATGAAGAACATTTCTCAAAAATATATCTAGACCTTTACGATCGATGAAAATTTTAGAGTGAGCGAGCGAGAGGGAAGCGATACTGACAAACGCTGTTAAGATCGGTCGATATTTTGCTGTAAAATGTTATAGATAAGTAGGAACCTACTGTGCTTTCAATGGTGTACATTAAATTACACTAAATTTTCTTTCTATGTATGTACATAACAAATTCTAGATCGTTCACCCACTATTTAAGTTGTTAGGGTTACGAACCAGAATAACAGTCTGAAAATACAAAGACAGCCACAAAACACTCTGAGCTTGGGGTTCCAGTGAGAAAGAATCGTACGTCGGCGCAGGGTGTAATTAAGACGGCCACCCAGCGCACGACCTCGAGGCCTTGACCGACAACCCTAATGAGTTCACCGCGACTCTGCATCATAACCTACACTGTGTGGAACCTGCTTTATTTCAGTGTAACACAAATATAATATGCTGGAATATTATTATGCGACGAGAGTAAGTATGTTGAGATTTTTTTAAAATTTAGATAAAAATAATAAACCATTTGCCCAGCAGTGGGACAGTAAAGGTTAATAAAAATACTCGCTCACTCCCACGTATGGGATAGTAATGGGTTGGGAATAAAGATTTAAAGACCGCAAGTACGATTATTTAAAGGGCGCAATTACTTCAACAGGATAGGTCTTCTCGGAGCAAGCTAGTCCAAGCTTTCAGTCATGCTCTCTCAACCTTAAACAGGCCTAATGAGTTTACGCGCCAACGCTCTGCACTAGCTTTGAAATGTAAAAATTATGCCAAGGTATAAAATTATATAAGACAAGCTGTTGCCCGCGACTTCGTACGCGTGGAATTTAACACAAATCATTAGTACATCATTTCGTCTTACCTTTAACCAT
>DWLO01004080.1:0-10315 GCA_018245335.1 Dalla quadristriga | reverse complement strand
TTTTCGACAGCTGGCTCGCGTATTGACGCTAACGTAATCGCCGATGGCCGTGCGCTTAAAGTGGCAACTCCTAATAGTGGCACTGCACTGTACAATCATTTATTCTGTGGTACAGCCGCTGTGCTGCGTAGTCCCGCGGGATTCCGATCAGCGTCCGCTGATTACCAATCCCATCGTTACGCATACATGCTTGTGAAACGTGCATGCATTTCGATTCTGGTTCGATTGATTGGTTCTGTTTCGAATTTGAGTGTTCAAACAACCTACGACCCTGCTATGGTATTCGCTAAAACAACAGCCTCGCCGTCAAACTCGATTTTACTTGTCACTGCATACAAAAACTGTCAACTGACAAGTCTCGTTGCATGAAACATAAGCTTCCAACTTATCGTCGCCAAAATAATAATTTATGGTGTATTTACTTTTTCTTTAACATTGATTGTTCTTGGATCCGAGGCACATCAATTTGTGGACCTGTGATTCGTCGACGAGCCCGATGTCGAATATAGAGTAAATATATTTTATTAGGAATCGATTCTCAACTTCAAGCCTCACCGTGTTGATGCTGCTTATCATTGTTAATTGTTAATATCGTGATCCGCACATCGTTTTGTAAATTGTTAACTCCATAGTTATCTGCCCTGCGTTCCGTGCGCTGTGGTTATTTCGGAATAATTACTGGCTGTTATTATGAATGTCGCACTTCCAATATGTGAATTTCACGGGCAATAACGTTACGTCGCATCGTGTTGTGCGGTGTTTTCGCTCAGCAAGCGTTTCCGACGTTCCAGTGGAGCGCACGCGGCGCGGCGCCGCTCCCCGGCCTATTGCTGATTAGTGCAACAAAATGGGAAGCAGTCGTGCGCTCAAAGGGACGTAATGTAGATTACGTTTCTGCCTCATTTAGTTCTAATCGAAACGTTTTCGGGGACGGTCAAAGCGGATCAGCCGAAGCTCGAGTGGCCGTGATCGGGGATTGCGCTCGCCGCCCGCAGTGATTCGGTAACGAGATTCCCGAGTAGATTACTCGGCTGCGGAACTTCGCCCGCGCTAGTATTAGCAGCGCGTCATCGGAAAGTTGGGCGAGGCGGAGCTTTGCCCGGGCATGCTCGTGAACAGCTTGCGACGGCAGGCGCGCTTCGAGTGTTCCCGGAGCCGGCTCAGCCCAGACGATGGCCTTTAACAATACAACTATCTCGCTATTGTAATCGCAGTAAAAATGTCAGCGCTCTCATCGGTTCCTGACAGACCTGGTTACGCGAAATACTCGATCAATGAAACGATTCCGCTTCAAACGTTCACTAATGCCGGTTATGTTAAAGCTGGTGCAACACTATAGGCGCCCTCTGCCAATCAGGAGCGGTGTCGTGAATGTTGATTGGGGTTATTGAAGTGATCACGGAGGCACCGCGAGCGCCGCGGCGGCCCCGCGCCGGTCCCACGCCGGCGGGGGCGCCCGAGCCGCCGGAAGGTGCACTTTGTTGTTCGCCAGCGCCGCATCTCGTGTTGCACTTTTAGTCTGATTGGCGCATATTTTCCGTTCCCGGATTTAAAATAAAAATGCTCGTTTCGCTTGACAGTCACGCGCCGCACCGCACGCTCAATTCCCAGTGCAATCAAAATTTGCAACCAATTCACAGTTACCTTGATTTGGAAATCTGAAAATTATCAGCTGAAATGGCAAAATAGCAGAGACGTGAAATAAAGCGCTTGGCGTAGTTTCGTATTACATTAAAACTTGTTAATTCCATGATATTATAATAGCTGCGCTTGTGACTTTTGGCAACACACGACAGTTGTGGTGTCCGTAACTTCGCATGGTGGTTTTTTTTAGTATAGATATTTTTTGTTTTAGTTATAACAAATATTTTACAGAAAGTTAAACTAAGAACAGATTAGAAAAAGAATGGCTGCTTATTGCACGAAATTACGAGTAGGTACTTCTCAATAAATAATGATTTAGTAGCAGACATCAAGCGATCATACAAAGAAGTTGTAATACAACAACAACGAAAATGATTATATAGTATACGGTATACCTGGCAAAGCCAACGTAACCATTATGTCAACGTCGAGATTGTCAAGTTCATCCTTTATGGCTTTCCCCTACAGAATAAATATATTTATTCTATTCGTTCTATTCGTGACTATAGTCACGGAGATGTTTTCCCACAGATAATCTAAATAAAATCCAACATGACCGTAAACTAAATATTGGCACCGTAGGTATTATACACAACTAATATTATTTATTAGCATGGTAATAGTGTTCCTAAGAGAAAAGCTCACTCAGTTTGCAGTTATTGCGAATAATGCAATATTCTGAAGTTTTCCGTTTTCATCGGTGTTACATTTTTTTACCCTTCATAGTTCTCGTCCGATCGTCAGTCTATGGATCCGAAAACAAGTATTACGCCTCCGCAATTATTTGATCGTTGGTATTATTACGACGAGGTCCAACCTTCTGTGTTTTACGCAGGAACGCATTACGATTGCCATAGTAGACCTCCAGAACTCTTGTCTGAAACCCTTTGCACATTTTAAGTGTTCGAGTATTATTTATAGCACTGGAGGCTATTGATGTAACATCGACGCTCTACGGACGTGGCTCATCTCTAAGAAGATTTGACGAAGCGTTCAATTATTACTCTGGACCAGCTGACCGGCGGAGTTTAGCGCCGGGACGCCGCGCCGATCCACGCGAGGCGAATCATCAATTTTAGTATCTAGTAATTTTAGTCGCCAATGAGGCACAACGCACTGAGATGCTCCTTGGCGAAGTGCAGCAGGTAGAATCTGCCACCGGGGCGGTATCGGTTCCCGGCGGAAGGCAACGCTCCGGCGTTGGCTACTTTGTACCCGGAGGAGCACAATGCCAGACGCGAGGTAATTGCGACGAGCGCCGGCCTAAGTCGTGTGATTCGCTCTTGCTCCACGCACGCGGAGGAGCATCACATACAATATCCACCAGTGGTTGGCACACATACCAAACCCACAGTAGAGCAAGCATTTTAAAGAAATTAAATATTATTCCCTGGTAAAGGAAAACATCGCGAGGAAATCTCGAGCCCGGGAGATTTTCGTAAAGTTCTCAGATGCGAAGTGAGTTTCTTAGATCTAGAACATTTTGTATTTTTTGCAAAATTTTCCGTTTGCTCAAGTGTCAATCAATCCCTTTTTCTCCACAAACTATGAGCATATATTACGAAGTATGACTCACATAACTTATAGTAAGGAACATCACCTACGGAAATTTTTTAAACTTGCGGTTACGTTATATTTACGTGGAACTTGTCATTGTAATGATTGTAATGAAGCTTGTGCATACATTGACATTATTCGTTTTTAACAGTTGTCTGCGGCAGCACAGCGTAAAAAGTACACAGTGAACCAGCGCCTTTGATATTTGCGTAAATGCCGACAATGCACGGCGAGCCACAGACGCCTAGGGTTGTCACAGAGGTATTTTATTGAAAAAAATCATGTCCAGTATCTTTTCTTGGAAAATAAATGTCATTTGTAACTGACTTTAAATTTAAGTTAGGGGACCCCTAGATATGGTTTATGGTTCGTTTTTAAGGGACCCCTAAATTATTTAGGCGTCGGTACTAAGTTTTAAGGGACCTCTAAATTATTTATAAAAACATATTGAGGGATTTGTTGGGGGCTCACCCCTAATTTTAGGGAATTCCTGAATTTAGGGACTACGGCTCCGGGCGAACCGTATACAGGTTCTACCTCCTGGTTCAAAAAGTGTTCAGATTAAAAAAACACGCGCCTGATCGTTTAGTACCGAGCTACTAAGCGCAAGCAGCGCAGCGGAGGCTATGCAGCTCGGTACCAACGTACCCGCCTCTCTCCCCTCACACCCCGCAGGATTGCCCTCTCTAGATGACTTTGTCGCGAAACTCTTTAGTATCTTCAACCGATTATACATACACACCTATACAAGCGCATCGCAACTGGCAGGCTTACCGGTGACCGCCGTCAAAACTAAAAGCCGCGAAACGCTCCAATTGAGGATTTCAGTTGAAATACTGAACGCTCGATTGAATGGTAAAAAGATTTCCAAGAATTTACAGTTTGAAAAAAAATACTAGGTTACCTAGCCGGGCGAGACTCGGCGCTTCTCGATCGGCGAGAACGTGAATTTTAAGATACTGGGTACAACGGGCGCGCTACACCTCCCTCTGCAATCTACACCCCTCACACCCGATGATGTGACTTGTTACCATTACATTACAAAATGTGTTTTATTATTTATTTTTATTTGTTTATTGCACCAACAAAGCAAACACCATTACCTCAAAATTTACACAAATTATACATAATATAGGTTAAGTGTCGCCTTAATTATAGGTGCAAATAACATTTCCAATACAAGAGCATCACATACAAAAAATTACATAAAAGAACATTTAGATTGAATTACAATTACAATTACAAATTGTTAGATTTTAAGTGTTAATAAATATTAAATATTATTGATATATTAGGTTTTTGAATAAGTTAATTGAAAATACGAAAAACATTATTATTACATTACTGAAAAAATTACTGAAAAAATTTGAATGTTGAATTTGAATGAATCCAATGAATAATAAATATTATTACCACGTAATGGTAGCGGTAAGTGCGCGTAACTTCTTCCCTATTGTTTCATTTTTTAAATAAGTTCCCACTTAACCGAACTGCCGGGCTTCCTGGGCTGCGCTGAGAATCAGCGCTACTAGCTCATTCGTGGGCCAACGAACTAAAGTCGACCGCTACAGGTGACATTCTTTTACATTGTAGGCGTATTGTGGTCAAGACCAGTATACCTACTATTTTCTAAATCTTTGGACAAACTCACAACATTCGCCAAATCCAGAATTGTGTTTCCGTAGCGTTATAGTCAATCAACTGGCCAATCTGTATCATTTTGTATCATTCAATCAGACGTCTGTCTTATGTCAGTAACGGCCAACCTTCAGTCGATTTTGCACTATGACATATTCACCACATTCCAATATAGCCACTAACGGTCGACGCTCAACGGCCGGCCTCGCTGTATCATTTTGTATCATTCCAACATACGTCTGTCTAATGTCAGTAACTGCCAACCCTCCGTCAATTCCGCACTTCGTCATTTTCACCACATGCGAATATCGCCACTAACGGTCGACGCTCAATGACCGGCCTCGCTATATTTCCGTTCGCGACGACACTGACACGGCCGCTTCAGGAATAAGCTCTTGCTGAATTTTAATTACACGAGATGGAAATTTATTAATATTCAAACGAAGCGCCCATTGACGCGTCGCAAAAATTTATTTCGATTAATTGAAATACTTGGCCCACAGCACTTCGACGAAATTAAAAACTGCACTTCCTTTAAAATATTCCCGGTTTTTATTTAATTAAGTAGCCCTTTCAAGTGTTTCCGCGAAGTGTGTTTCAATTAGCGTAAAGTTTAACGACGAGTGATCAATTAATTGAATTCGTGTCGTGGACTTTTATTGTACTTAATCAAGCAAAATATGACAGAAGAAATTACATTCGTAGTATAAATTGTGCCTTCGTAAAGCCATCCATTTGTTTATTTATTTATTTATAAAACTTTATAACACATAAAATAATATTAGTATCCTTTTTTTTCATAAAGTTTTATAAAAAGTATTTAATATTGAAAGCTGCGCTCTAAAACACTTTTTTTTTTTAAACTCAATAATCCCAACATAGACCGAACCATCTCTCAACAACTTCCAAAGTTCCAAGCCAGTCAAGAAATGGTGAAGTTTTAAAATTGGAACCGCACAAAGTAAAAATGCAGTGTGAAAATGTTTATTAACGATTCAAAAGTCGATGAATGGCAACGTTTGCACCGAAACTAAAACAGTTAAATTTCGCGACTATTGTCTGCTTTCCTGCTCGCAACACTCGTCGTTAATTGACATCGAAACAATGCACGGGCGTGGCGGCAACCGCGTCTCAGCGTCGGCGAGAAGCGAGAAACTAATAACCTAAGACCCTTACATTACACATCACGATATTGTCTTGCTGACGTATAAGCTCCATCTGCTGATTATATTTCTAAAGAATGTCGTAACTGTTTCACACATAAAATACTTGTATAAAACACGACGTGGCGGTAGTCTCTGTTAAAGAATTGACATTTCTTGTAGCTTATAAAAATTACTTAAATTCGTCAAACCAGTCACAAAAATATTGTATGCCCTGTTGTAACCTCTTTTATTGGTTGCAACTGTGGCTTCGTTACATCTACGTTTAAAATAAAACATTCCTTTATTGGATAGACGTTCCTTAATATGTAATTTAGTTATAATTTAATTTAAAGGACTATTACGTTATGCACCTCTCTCGGTCGCGCATTCTAATATTTTTAATGATTGTAAAATAGTAGGTAAGTTGTAAATAAAAAAATTAATTCATTGTCATTGTTTACAATACATACAATTGTTTACAATTTAAATGTTAAAATGTGCAAGCGAAATAGATGCGAAAGTGAGAGTCCTCTTAAGACTTCCAATTATTTTTATCGATAATTTCGTTTTGAATTTACGCTTATTCACTTCTCGCTTCTGGTGATTCAAGCGCTGATCGAGGTCACAAATAGACAAAAATAAAATAGTGTTCCAACTCGAAACACTGTTAAGGACATCACTACACCTGTACAGGTCTAATTGTTCTGGAAAAATACGACATTGGGCCTTTTGAATGAATGGAAATGTTTGAATGTAGAGTGTCGAGTATGCGGGTTCCATTTGAATGAGTATGTTGTAAATTTCAATTCGAGTGAGTATATTGTGCGTTTTGAATTTCGAAACTTTAGAAGAACTACCTGTGTCACGACATCTTACCAATAGATAACATTGGAGCGTCTGTCTGTAATATTAAAATTAGGGTCAAAAACTAAATGAAATATGCTATTGATATGATACCTAAACATAATCAACCGTTTTTTCGAATTTTTGTCTGTTTGTCTTACTGCGATATTTTTTTTCTCGTGACAAGGCTCCAAAACAGCTGAATGGATTTTGATGAAATTCTCAAAGTACACTAACTGACCGTGCCGTGTTTTATCTCGATATGTCAAACGGTTTTCTAGTCAATGCCCCTAGCGTGTACCCCAAGGCACCAATTTATAACAAATTCTCTGTATTTTAAAAGTTCACGTGAACGAAGTCGCGAGTACACCCTAGTATGAAATAAAGAATCGGGGAGCACTTGAAAAATGTTTTATGATTAACTGAGTATGTCTGTAAGCCCTTGACAGTTTATTAAATTTTTGTAAAAAGTCTTTATTGCGACTTTTAAATCTGCTGAAGGGTTTCGTTCTTTTGTTAACGAAATGGAAAATTGTTTTTTTTTAATACACATAAAATACTTTAAAATTTTTGTCCAAATATTTCGGGGCGGTACTATAAAATTGTTCGTACTCCATCACAACAATGGGTAACTAAAGTCCTTTGTAGAACTGAGTCTGTCAGAGAGACAAATATTTATTCTGTTTTGTTTAGATTATCTACGTGAATAGTTAACAAAGGTAAATATTATCATAAAATAAAACAACGCAGTCATATACAAACTTTACTCCAAAGAAATATTTAACATTATTTATTATTTTGCTCATCAGTTATTGTAAGGTTAATAAGAAACAACACAATTGAAAAGAAAAATGATAAATTATAACGAGAGCTACGTAAATACAAACCAATAATTCATCAATAAATGAATGAAAATTAAAATGTAAACATTTTTGCTTTATAAAGAATACTGAGTATTGAACAAACTGGAATAAATTACGAAAATGAAAAGTGGATGCACGATGAAATTGAAATGAAGGTGTGTGAATGATAGAATTATATGGCCTTGTCCCACCGTCAAGCTAGGACGGAAAGCGGTATAATATAAAAAAATCAATAAACCTGTTAGTGATATATCCAAAATGAATTGTAAAATTTGCATGCTACATTAGCTAGCTAAATAACTAACCAGCGCGCCACCGAGTCGTCAAAATGACGTCAGCGTCATTTTCGCCAACAATGTCGATAATATATGTCTATTATATTTTAGCCATCTTCTGTCAATCTTGTTTAATGGCGAACATTTATTTAATACTTTAGTCTCTGAATATTTTAAATTATATCTATATTACATATTGTAATTTTAAAATGAAAAAATTACGCTACAGATTTTTTTTTTTATTGATTTGTCGATATCACCGCTTTCTCGTATCTTCATAACAATAATAGTTTACAATTTTTTTTTATAGCTTTATAGTTATTACACTCTCAAAAAATCAATATTTTTCATGAATTATTATGTTTCATGATACTCAGATACTTATTCATCGTTCGTCTCTTACCCTCTGCAGGGGGACAAGTTAGTAATTAACATGGAAATGACAATAAATAAGGATGTAATATCGTTGGCCAAATAAAAATGATTTATAGCTTCGGGACTACACTTGTATATCTTTTGACAGTTTTTTGTTAACCGCAAAGTACAGAAGTCATCAAAAGACAGTTTTGGGTTACAATTTAACATATTTCATATTTATTTGCAAGAGGCGAATGAGTTATTGACGAAATCGAGAGCGGTAGGTCAGCTTCAGTACAATTTGTGTTAAAGCTTACACAACTTACACACGTGTGGTCTGTGATCACCTTAATGGTAAAGCACCAATCCTGCTCTTGTGGCAAAATAAGAGGACCCTGACTAGGCCAACGATTATGTCAGCATTTAGCCTTCAAGGTTGATAATAGGATCTCCCTTAGCTGTGCCTTATCACTAAGAAATCGAGCTTACGCTGTATCCGTCTTTTGATATTATTGTCAATACAAATATCAGGCACGATTTGTTCTAAGCCATTGTAGTCATAGGTGAGCCGTTTACGTCTCGTTACTTGAAATGTCTAGTACTGTTACTAACCATAACGTTACATCGTAAACGTACGGAGGCATTTAATATGTTTAACTGCCGAGATCGGTACTGGTATTGTTACCTATCAAGTCGGCGTCGAGCAAACACCGTGTTACAAATGGTATGTGTTAATTGGAAATTAATTTATTCCAAATTAACTAACGTGAGATAAACTGTTTATGTCGTTATCATTCAGATGCAGTCGTGAGTACAATGACATTATTTGCAATTAATTAAAATAATTGTTAATTTGTGCTTCATTGTTGTTGCCAGTTGGAGCTAATTTATCTTCATTATTCATGACGTTTGCTTTCGTTTTGGTTAATTAGCTATGTAAATTAATATTATAGTTTCAAGTAATCTAAGACCAAGGACGTAGTCAAACAATTATATGTTACATTTGCCATCGGTGTTTTCATTTTATACGTGTCAGAAATCAACCGAAAGAGAAACATTATGAAATGACTCACTCGTAGTATTTTACTAATAATATAAATGCAAATTTTTTTTTGTTTATACCTACGTCTTTATTGCTCAACCGATCTTCATCGAATCTGGTAGAGAGATCGTCTGAATTACGGAGAAGGTACTCGTACATACATATTACATACTTTTAAACCTGAATATTGATTATACATTAAACGCGGACGAATTCGCGGGCAACAGCTTGTATATATACATATATGTAGTCTTAGTTTAAAAAGTGAAGTTAGTGAAGTGATTTTGTGAAGTTTAGATTGTGAAAGTTGGTCGCGACAGTATGTATACATGAAGATTATACTACAATGTTTCCATAATTTTAATTAAAAGTTAGAAATAATAAGTCAAAAGTGCAGAAAGCCTGAAATAAGTTGCAACATTGCAGTAAGCGTTTCTTGGCAGTCTGCAGTCCCATCACTTCTATTTGGCAACGAACTTAAGTCTCTATCTTTAATCTATTCGTAATAATTATCTTTCTTGTAATAAATGCCTTGTGGCTCTTCTTCTTTCTTCGGTTTGGGTACGTAGGGATTCTTCAGAGGGTCGGCATTCAGTCTGAAAGAAAACAAATATTCAATTAGGTAAAGTTAATAATAATTATAATGATTGCCTAGTGGTTAAGACTTCAGCCTCCTATTCGGGTGGTCCGGGGTTCAAATCACAGGCCCCCGAACTTTCTAATTGTTTCACCTACGACTTTTCTAATTGTTTTTATTTTTTTTATGGGTATAAGATAGCATACGAGGACCTGTCAAATCCCAGGCTCGCACCTACGACTTTTCATAGTTTTTTTTTTTTTTTTATGGGTATAAGATAGCAAACGAGCGTGCAGCTCCACCCATCCGCTGCCACCTATGATATCTGCGACAAACCTCGAATAGGATCGTAAGACGTAGACGTAGACGTAGGA
>DWLO01004079.1:0-10318 GCA_018245335.1 Dalla quadristriga | reverse complement strand
ATGTTATCAAGAGTTTCTATAAAAAAAGAGTGCAAAGATTTGTGATATTTAAAAACTAACAGTGCATGTGCATTAACAAGAAAAATAGACAGAGCCAATACATTGTAGCATAATTATGAAGCTGAAATTTTGTTTAAGTGTGAGATAAATATACGGTACTTATAGAAAAAAAATGTGTCAAAAGATCGGTCTTAAACAAATCATCATGATTTTTTGACACAGACTTATTCGCATAACAAGCTACAGTTTAATTTTCACGCAAACCACACCAAGCAAATTAATGCAGCTTTAGGTAGCTGCAAAACATTTTGACAGATATTGCCAGAAAAAAGTTACATATTAACATACCAGCATGATATAAACGTGATGATTTATGAAAGTTTAAGGTACATGTCGATGATGTATTGATGTGGACCAGCGGGATGGTAAATTAAATGGAATTAGTGAATTTGGAAATGCAAGCCTATATGGTAACCATCAGAAATGCAGTAAGCAACATTAGTGAAACATATTGCATATATGCATCGTATTGCATAGGTATACACCTACGTAAATTTAGTTACAAAAAATATATTCCGAATATTCCGGTAAATAATTTAGAAAGCTGGTGTGCCGATGAGTGTGATCTATTACAGTGAACGGGGTGGACGTAAGTTTTGATTACAACTTATGGATGGCGTTGCAGACATGACGACAAAAAGTAAAACAAAATTCCAACGAGCATCAATCAAAATAATCGGGCAAAAATCAAAGCATTCTATAAGCTTGTACCCTTTGATGTCTCGCTGCGTCGGTTTGGACGCTTCCCCGCTCGACTCGCTTATATTACTCTCATATTCATTGTCGCTCGTCATTCCCGATATGCTGAAGAGCGAGGAGTCGTCTTCTGGACTTCTCTGGTCCGATTTAGGATCTTGAGAAGTGGGACTGGGTTCTTGAGAAGTTTCTCGTGAGTGAGATTTCCGGGATTTCTTTCCACGTTTTTCTACTGACGGCGTTCTTTGGGAACGATTGCCGACGTAAATGGGTATCTTTGTGGATCCCTGAGTTTGGAATGCTGGATGAGTATGGGATAAGGATTTGGGATGTTCAGACGCCATCGAGGATGGCTGGGAATGTGTAGAGCTGTTTTGAATCCATTTTCGTAATTGACGCATGCGAAAGAAAAATAATAATTTTATTATCGCCATTTATAAACGTATATATATTGCAATAAGTAATTATAAGTTAATATATCCACACAGACTTAAGCTATTGTTATTGTTAGAATGTAACCTCGCCAAAATATGTTCTTTTCATGCCATTTAATTCAATATTTCTCAGTATAATGATAATTCATTTTTAAGAGCCCTTAACAATACAGATATTTTATAATGTACGAGCATATTATATGAATACCACCACCATGTTGAATGTCCGTACAAAACGAGGCAAAACAATCAAACTAGCTCAACAAATCAACGGTGCTCCCAGATTCTTCAGTATGCTTTGACGTCACTACATAATAAAATCACCCTCAAAAGCCCAGTGACGTGCTTTTCAAAACGTGGAGCTATCATTTCGGTCGCAACTTGTTTATTATTTTTAAAAAATCACCATTGCTTATGTTACCAGGTAATAGCAATTAACAAATCAAATTACAAATAAAACCGCGTTTTAGGAACTAGTTAAAACGTATAAATATTATATAACAAATAGTAATAGCGCAGAAGAAACTAAGGTCACAAACTAACTAAACGATATTATAGATTTGAATAAACTATGTAGTTAAAAATATTATTCGTTTTTTAATGTAACATTTTTCCACAAGTTGCGATCGACGCTACCCCAGTCACAACCAACGCACGAGCATACTCTCAAACAGTGTACCTCACTAACGCTGGCACCGGGGACAGTGTCGGTATGCTCGAAGTGCGGTACATCCCTCCGCTAGTATACCTGCCCATGTGTCAGTGTACCAATTGTAATTGCAATATACACATCAGTTTAACTTTATTGGTATACAAATTAAATGTTTACACAAACCACGCGCGTAGCGTTAGAGAACGTGCTTTACATTTTTGTAGTTCTGGAACTGTATATAGATTACTCAAATATTATATTATTAAACATTTAATTATTCAAAAGAATCACGTAAATTGAAGTTTGTTGATTCATTTTACCTACTGTGTACACTTAAAGTAATTTAGTGCCCAGTAATCTAAAAACAATCGACAATCGGAATTTAGATATAAATTATAACCGAATCGAAACTAACCTTCCGCTTGCCGGCGTCAGGAAGCCGGTGGGGGTGCGCGGCCGGGAGCCGCCATTGGGCGTCGTCACCCCGAGCTTGCTGGCGTTGGCCGCAGCCCGAGCGACTGACGTACGCGTATTCGTCACCTTACGCATTGGGATTCTTGACGGAGTTGATACATCATCTGTGAATACGTAAATACATTGAAATGTGTTTTTCGTCCATGAGAATATCGAATTTTGAAAAACGGATAGCGACTTGCAAAAGGGTTGCAGTTATAGAAGAATACATTCTATATGATAAACAGTGAATAATAATCATCAAGATTTTCACATAATTAGGTAATACAAATAGAAAGTTATGTACCTGTACTATCCAGAGACAAATTTGATCCATGCCTTGATGGTGGTTTGGATCCTGCTCTTGAGCCCGGTCTTGAACCTGGCCGAGAACCTCCTGGCGTTAATGTTGACCTGACAAATAATAACCATATTGTGTAAAAAATAAAACGGATCTCTAGGAAATTCAGTAAAAAAATATTTCATAGCCAAGGTTGACAAGAACACAACACCATGCGATAAAAGTTTTACCTCGGCACACTAGGTTTTCTGTATCTAGATCCGAGTCCACTGGCAGCTTCGTTATCGCTCAAGGAGTCTGGAGTTCCCGCACTCAGAGACGATCTCGACGCTCGTCCGGCGGCTCCACCAGCGGACATAGGCACTGAGCGAACTGTGCGCTCTCTTACCTATAGACATGATTATAAATTGAGATAAAAATAAGTCTACAAACTCATGTGTTAACAAACAAAAATTATATTGTTAGCCACACTAAACTCATGTATTGTATGTATTGTCTGTAAGTGGGTGTATAATGTGAAACTGATAAAAAAACATCTTTTCATATGTGTGTATATTACATCACCCAAATTACGAGGTTTATGTGCATGCTAATGAACACCACAATCGAGGGCTATGACACAGTTCACGATATATCTATCACACTTACAATGAAGACTAAATAAAATAAAAAAACCAAAAACTGCAGTCAAACTGATGGAAAACAAATGTGCATGTCAAACGCAACACTTTCAACATTGCCTATGTAGCATTACCCAGTGATATCCTGGAGAGGGCTGGTATCCGTGGTGGTGAGTATAGTGGTGGGCGCCTGGCGTCGTCGAACCTTGCGATCTTGAGTGGCCGTAAATGAAAGCTTGCTTAGTTCCATGTGTCGAACCCACGTGTAGCGGGTAGGAACATGGGAGCTCTTCCCGCTGCCTTAGAGCTTCAAATATAGGCCTCAGCTGCTCCATAAACTCCTCAGCTAGATGCATCAATACAAAAACCGGGACTATCATTAAGGGAAGGGAAACATCCGTTACAAACACAAATACTCTTTCAGAGTGCCAATCGGTTTTATCGGAACGCGTTTATTTCGACATTTCGAGACGAAGTTACGAATTAGTCCACAGGCCTACTCGACGAACGCGCGATACGTGATAAAACGCAGGTTTGATGGGAACTAGCGGGAGGGGAACAAGATACATTACCATAGCATCCAATGCGCTGACGTGCCACCTCTCCAATGCAGTGGATCCAATGAATATAGGTACACTAACAATCAACACCAATCACTACACGAGCTGGTGCTTCGATGCATAGCTTTGAGCACACTAATGCAATACGACCAAACGCTACGAGCTAAACACATGCTGCACTCACGACGATGCCTCTTGCAAATGGATCGGGCGATCCATGTACAAAATGCAATAAAAGCGAAAAAAAAGGAAAATCCCAAACCGTTGCTCCCTCTATCAACTACTGTGCGCTTATTGTGGTATGTGTGCGAAATAATAGCTTAATTCTAACCTGTAGAGGGAAGTTTGTATTACAGAAGAAATGTAGCAGATTTAGCCACTTACCTTCGTTATAGGTCCAGTGGACGGAGGCGTGTTTGTGTTAGAGCGGGGCGTACGCGGTCTGAACGCTGCCATGCTCTGGGACACTCCATCGGCCAGTATGAATTGTTCTCGCAGTTCGATGTTCGTGCGTCCCTTGGCTGCATGCGGGCGGCGTCCGGTGCAGGATTATAAACGGGATAGGGCAAGGAAGGGTAGAAAGAAAACCGTTCGGTAACAAGGACGTAGAAAAAAAAACACCCAAGTGTTTAAAAAATCGGGAAACGTGCAATGGTAGTGAGGGAAAAAAAAAAAACAACAAACAAAATCAGAACATGTCAAACATAAAACAACAAAGGCAGTAAAATATCGGGTAATTGTTGAAATAAAAGTGCAAATAGGAATAGGAATTGTAAAATACGATTAGTTTGTTCTCTCACCAAAATATATGCAATAACTGGAAACCAAGGGCGAAGTTTACCGTGATATTGAAAAGTTACTATAACAAATATATATTATATAATAATATATATATTATTGAAAAACATTTTAAATTATACGTAAAATTTGTATTTTATGGTGCAATGAACTTAGGTATTTACATAAATTAAATAAAGCGGTAAACTTGTAGCACTTGATTTAGACACAACATTAGTATTCTACATAAATAATAAAAATATATGCAAATAAAAACCATAATCCCATATCATGCCATGATTAAGAAAAAATAACGAAGCAAAATAAAGTAATACATATAATCTCTTAATCATAACTACGGTGACTCCTTATCTATGATTTTCACTAACTACATTATAAAAGCATAAGTATATTGAAAATTCCACCTACCCAAATATGTAGCCAAATAATTACAATACAACAATATTGCAAAATTAAGAACTAAGCCACACCAACAAATATCGTCTTGTATGGAACCACTTTTCTTTAAAAAAATGCTTTCTTCAATTAGCAAAATAAGTTTTTGAAAAAAGGCTCCAATAGCAAGTCGCATTCTCTTACCGAGTGGGCAACAAGCTTCATGCTGCTCCGGCTTACTCGGGTCAGGCAGCGGTAGCACTAATGATACTACTTATGTAAAGGATTCATAGGGATCAACGCAATAAAAAATAATATAAAAATAAAGGAGAAGGGATGATTGGATTGGGTGAAGCAAATACGAATTAGTACATTAGTAGCAAAATCGATTATTTGTGGACATTAACGGCGCTTACTTTAGCTTTACCTACGGTTTGTTGATAGCGTTTAATGTTTTTTATGATAAAACCAATTGTATACAAACTAATATTAATGATCTATGGTAATTTTATTGTTTCAATATTAAAATGTTATAACGAATACAACTTCATTTTAATTTTATTATATCACTACCTATCCAGTTTTAGACTTGGTTATAAATAATGTTTAATGTTATTTTATTCGTTACTGCAGAAGAAACGTTAACGGATAACGAATAACGAACGATAATGCTGGCAATACCGCTACTGCGCATGTCAAGTGACAAGTCTGTCTGCCCGCCCGCTCAGGGCCGCTGTCTCATCGCGTCAGTCAATTTGTTCGGATCTAATCCATGTTGCAAAAAGAAAAAAGCAAACAATGGAATCCGGTCGATCGTGGTGTTTCATGTGATATTTTATTATAACTTAGTAGAATATATTTCAAAATGACCGGAACAATTATAGAAAACCTCAGCGGTCGAAAGCTTGCCGTGTTGGTAACGTTACTTCTGCTGTGTCAACTAACATGTTTCCTAATCGGAGGATTGGTCGCACCCACTCCCGCAAACGCGCAAATTATACTCGGAACCATATGCAAGGACACATCAAAGATGAAAAACGACACGACCAAATGGTTTTACAACCGCGGCGCTTGTAAGCCGGTCGATCTCGGTTACGTGTTTCAACATTTGTCTGAAGCGGATGTTGTTTTCGCGTTCCAAATGCCGCCGCCTCGCGATAGTAAGATACTGGATTATTCTCGTTGGCAACAGAACTTGATCGGGGTGCTCCAGATGGACATAAAGTATCACTCGCAAATGGAAGTGAATCCGCGCAGCGTCGTCACGATCGATGCGCGTCTCGCTTACAAGAACAAAGGCGATCCAGACAACGGATGGAAGTTATACACTCAGTCGGTGGAAAAAAGACAGTTGGATTGCGATATCGAATATAAAATCGAGGAATACTTGTACAACTGCTCTGCTATACCTCTATTTGAGCTCGGCTCGTTACACCACGACTTCTATTTGCTTAACATAAGACTACCGGTCGACACATCCGAAATGAATGCACATATAGGTCACATACAAGACATTTGGATCACTGTGATTAATCAAAACGGTGGCTTTACTAAAGTCTGGCTGTCGTTGAAGACCGTCTTCTTCCCGTGCATCATTGCTATACTGGTGTGGTTCTGGAGACGCATCCACATGTTGCAACGGAAGCCAGTGCTACTGGAGAAGATGCTCCTCTGTCTGGGAATAGCTCTGTGCTTCCTGAACATGCCTATGGAATACCTCACATTACACTTCGATCTACCATTTATGCTTCTCCTAGGCGATATACGGCAGGGTGTTTTCTACGCTATGCTATTCTCATTCTGGCTTGTGTTTGCCGGGGAGCACATGTTAATTCAAGATACATCAGCACAGAACTCCCTGAAGCAATACTGGAGACATCTGAGCGCAGTTGCTATGGGCTGTATATCTCTGTTTATTTTCGACATGTGTGAGCGAGGCGTGCAACTACGTAACCCATTTTACTCGATCTGGGTCACTGATATAGGCACTAATCTTGCATTGACGTTCATCATACTGGCGGGCATTTCTACTGGAGTATACTTCCTGTTTCTGTGTTACATGGTTTGGCAGGTGTTTACTAATATATCACAGAAACGTCAGGCCTTGCCGACAATGTGCACTGTGAGACGTCTACATTACGAAGGCATCATATACAGATTCCAATTTCTCATGTTAGCTACCTTGCTGTGTGCAGCTCTCACCGTGATTGGCTTTATACTGGGGCAAGTGGCCGAGGGGCAGTGGAAATGGGATGAGAATGTGGAATTGGAGTACACTTCAGCGTTCTTTACCGGCGTTTATGGAATGTGGAACATATATATATTTGCACTCTTAGTCCTGTATGCACCCAGCCACAAACGCTGGCCAGCCAACGAGAACACATCCGACACACAGCACTTGAGCGAAGAGATTGAATTCAACCGTTTGCCTGCTGAAGTGAGCAGTGAGATATCATCGTTGACTTCTTTCATCCGAAAAGCTACAATAGACTAATTTCGTTCATTACGTCATTAAAAGAATCTCAATAATTATTTAACATGCTTTTTTATGTAAGGTTTACAAGTTAAGCAAGTGCAGTATTAGTCATTGCAACCATTTACTTTTTTACTTAGAATAGGAAGTGTATTCCATATTTAGAGATTTTTATCTTGTAGTTGTAGGTTAAACATTGTAGCGAGACATTGTATTGAAATTTGTCATTCATATTTTTATATTCTTGTGTAACCGACAGCCTATTTCGTATTTTGTATCCTTATACTAGTATAAAACCTGTAGCATGTAGTTGTTTGTCTTAGAGAAGAACTCAGGTAGATTTTTCATGATTCATAAACACTTGTCTCTTAAAACCGGTAGGGTGACCTTGGCTGTTTCCGTTTAAAATTGTGCTTCCAAAACGTTTTAGTGATTAAAAAAAAAATTGTATAATGCCATCTGTACTCATTAGCCATTTGATTTTAATTTTCTGTGATAATATTTTTTTAACTTTGCATTTATATTTACTGACAGTATTTTAGAATTAGATTGGTTGGGTGTTGTAGCAGGTTGACCAATAAATTAATTTATTTGTACCTTAGCACATGTTTATTACTTAGATCTTTTGTAATCGTAACATTTCGTCAATTTTTTATACTTAACGCATTTTGTATTAATCTACAATTAATTATTAATAAACTTTCGTATGAGTAACTGTTATTTTGTTATTTACTGACCATTTATCAAAACAGTAGAGTTAATTATTAAAATACTGAAATTACCCGTCAATACCTGTTAATGGACATATAATAATACTTGTATCCCTTGTTATGGGGTTAACACACATGGATAATACCATTAGTTAAATACCGAAACTTTTGATTGACACTTTGAACATCACACAATAAATATACTTAGAAATATCATAAATTAATTTATTAATAATAACTTTTACTACAACCAATTTGTACCAATAGTAGATTGTAGGAAAAGTTTAAAATTCAATGCTCAGTTAACTCTTAATACAGTAAATAATTATACTTCATATTTTCACTGTAAGTATAGTTATTCATTATGATGTAATTATGTCACTGAGATGACTGAGCATTCAAATATTGAGTTATTAATACTTGATATTATAAAATACTGTAACATGAAATCACATACTATTCCGATTTAAATTGTTTAAACCGTTTTTTTTGGCATTTCTATGTCTCATTTTTCACATTACAATATTTTTGCAACTTCCCTTATTTCTACATATTTGTGGGCAATAAAAACATCATAATCAAAAGGAAAGCTTCAATACGTTGTGCTTTGTGATCGCAAATGATACACTTCGGACCTCGGAGTTATTTTTATATTAAAATAGTACAATGGTCACTGCTAGTGGCATGTTATGAGCGTTTCCGTGCTTTGGAGGGTACGTTATCAGTCTGTCCCGATATTGTAGTAGTGTTGCCATGTCGGAGGCCTTCGTCGACGTCCGAATTTCCAACAGTTGGGCTGGCCAGTAACCCGTCGTGTAATGTACAAGGCAGCAGCCTTTCATGGTTCAGATATGGCGGTACAGCTAATGAAAACCAGCGCACACAAATGATTATGTTGTTTTTATTAATGTATGCCGTCAACTTAGTACTTTTTCTCAAACAAATACTTTCGTTCGCAATTGCGTAAACTGATACCTATTATTTTTAATGCTATTCTCATAGTTTGTTTTTATAAATACCATGATGTACGTCATACGTCATACATAACAGTTCACGCTAAAAACCTTTACCTTTTACAACTGTAGATTCAAGTAAGTGTGAACTGGAAACTCAACTAAATAGAATTATGTATCAAATTTATTAGAGTTGATATATTATTATCTTATTGCCTCCAAATCATTATGGGGAAGGTAAGTAAGTTGTTTAATCTGTCTCGTAGGACCAAAATATGTTAACAAAATAAAAATGGACACTTGTATGTGATATAATTTAATAGGCCTCTCATATCTCTCTTGATAAATTGAGATTTTTCAAAATACTTTTCTTTAATTGGAGGAAAGACAATTGGAGATAATAAGAGGTTGGAAATTCTATTTTTATTAAAAACCTGTCGTCCCTACATCTTTCACCAACGCTTATTACCAAATGCTCAAAGCAAAATAATCAAAGGAGACATCCTAAATCGCTTCCATCCCTCAACCTAATTTTTATGGCTAGCAAAGTTAAGTTAGCTAAGTTGAAACTTTTAAACTCGTTTTAGATTCAATATAACAACATTACCTTGAAATAAATGAGTTTTATCATTAATATTATTTCCAATATTGCATAATACGTTATCTATCGAACTATCACTGTCAAGTAGTATGAACTGTCAAAGCGAACTGTCAAATGCGTTATCTTTGTAAAAATTGGCGCTAAATCACGTTTTGAAAAAGTCGTTCGAAGCGTCGGCGTCTCGCTCACTAACAGCAAAAGGTAACAAGCGACGTGGAAGGTGCAGGGGATTTTCGTTCGTAACACTAAGGATAACGTACCTCGGCAAGGGTCGTTTTTGACGAGGAACTCGTCGAGCGCCACCCAGCCGCCTCCGACGCGGACCATGACGGTCGAGCGCAGGATGCGCACCAGCCGGAGCTTCTGCGAGTCGCCGAACTGTGGGCAAAACGTTGCGTCGTAATATTTCCCTTGATCGTTTTTTAAGCTCCCTTGAAGAACTTTTCGGAGAACTTTCCCTAAGGTTTATATTCATTTATTATGCTTTAAATGTGTTCAAATTCAAATGATTTTATTGCATCATAAGGTAATAACATACACTTGAGAAACGTCACAACAGGAAAAAAAGACAATACATTCATAGATAACATGTATATGATACATTCATAGGTACAGTAAGTTGGTAGGTGGCA
>DWLO01004078.1:0-10319 GCA_018245335.1 Dalla quadristriga | reverse complement strand
TTTAGAGGATATATCGACCCTCACCCGAAAATGAAGCGGATAATCACTGACCAATCACGGAGGACTGTGGAGTTTTAAATATTTGTTTGAGATTAAGATAATTATTATGGATTTTTTTCGAGATGATTACTTACTATGTTGTAAAAATAATTCTGCGAACTAATTCAGATTAACTAATTCAATCATACTAATTCACGAAAATTTCACGTAATCGTGTTTTCTTCTTTCAATAACTTTGATCATATAGTCAAGAAACATGTTTAAAAATGAAGGAAATGAGAGAAAATTGAAAAAACCCGTGAACCATTTTATCACTTTATGAAACGTTTTTATGACAACAATTATTGTGTGAATAACAAACGGTGCTAAGCGCTGTAATTCGGGTGGTTGATACTTCAGCCTCCTTCGTGGTCGGGTTACAAACGCCTACATTTCGTTCACTTTTCGGTTGGAATAACATGGTTTACGTGTGAAAAAGTTAAGTAAACATGTACTGCTGTAAATTAATGAAAACTTGAATAATTTTCCCCCGTATTTCTATAGAAATTGCTGTCCCCTATTTGTGCCCCTTTTGCAAAAAGTGGTCTAGTGTCATACGCTATCTTTATGCAATCAATCACGACGATCTCTTGTTCCATTGCAGCGTGAAAAAAAGACATAACTGCCAACCAACAAACACATTCGCATTTATAATTATAAGTTCGTTGGATGATTATTATACGATGCGATCAAATTATGATAATCAATGACATTATGTTGACTGGTAACAACTAGTCAACATAATGTCATTGATTAATACCATGTCGATGATAAATACCAACAGGTATTTATCATGATTTCACCCTAGCTACATCTAGCTTCACCCTACATATAATTCGACAAATCACTTAGCAATTTATTATTATTGTTCAAGGAAAGATATTGAGTAAGCAATACAATTTCATCGTATTTTTTCATAATACCACCATGTGTTTGGGCGCGTAAAAATGATAGAGTTCAATCATTTATAATCGACAAGCTGTCACGATCTCACGGTCCTTACTTTTCTATTCTGAACGATCAATGGTATGGATACACTTGCTCATAACAAAGGGGGAGAAAACTACAAATCCATTTACTTCCATGTCATGCCTGTATGTATAATACTATTCAAATAAGAGAAACTTTAAAAACAATTTGTCACTGCCTAACAAACAAGCATTAAGACCGGCCACACTGTTGGTAAGTAGTCACCGTCACCTATGGACACGCGCAATACAGAGCAGTCGCCAATGCGTCGCCAGCGCTAGAGGAGAGCTAATGTTTATTGTCATTGTGCCCTTCGAAGCACGAAAACTATTACACACATCGTTAAGTAAACGACAAATCATTAAACACATCTAGGTCGTACAACACAAACACAGACACAAATAAGTACACACAGTTAGGTAGCTAGTCCAGCTAGTCCAGTCCAGTCAATCTCCAGACTTTTAAGCTCAATTATGTTTCATGTACAGAATGTTGCGATACCGCCTTTTGTACATTTGTTGTAAGCTTTTTTGAAAAATTGTTGTATATTTTTATAGTGCAATAAAGAGTATAATAATAATGAGTTTTACATACAATTTTACAATTTTCCTAGGTATCTGAATTTTTAGTTATTTTAATTTAGCTAATGAGTCCAGAAGGGTTAAGCGACCTAACGCATTTAACGATCCTGTAACGAAATTATAGATAAAACAAAATCGTATTTCTGTATTTTGTAGATTGCAGTAATTGTACTCGACGACACTCCCTCTGCCCTTACAGAGGTTGGCCTTTGTCCTCAGTGGGTCTCCAATAAAAAAGTGGATAGGTGGTTTAACTGACATAATTGATGATTTCACTCGCGATCCTTGTTTCCACATTGTAGGTTTATTTTTCACTTACATTTTTTGTTTTATATATAACAAGGGAACCGCATTTAAATTTGTCAAGTCACATTTGAAAAGTAGAGCATATAAAAACAAACCAGTTTTGCAGTTTAATTGGTTGGACAGACAAATTGGCGGGCATTTGTATTTGATTTGCAATCGCACTAATGATTAGCTTATCTGTTTCTGGCAATACAGTAAATTGCGCCTGTGTCCGCGTCATAGACACTGCAAGCCGCAACAGTATGCTCATCGTTTTAATGGCTTCAAAGGCTTACGCTTCACTACATGTGTGCTAAGATTAGAGGAGAATATCGTTTATGAAGACGATATTTTAATACTCCCACAATGATCTATATTTAAACCTTGTTACAGCAGTAAATATATGTACCTTCTATTACACAGCAGTATTTTGTACATACAATTTTATTGCGGATATAATTATCTTGCGCCCAGTTCATAAATTCACAATTATAATTTTGTTATTTTGTTCACTGGTCATAGATACAAATACCTTTATGACAAACGGACTTTAATCATCACGGTTTCAACATATTGAGTAACATTATGATCTCGCGAGTTGAAATTTTACACATACCAGGACAATACACTATTACTTGAGAGCTTCAAGATAAGCAAAGTGAACGCTCTGTAATAATACTAGCTGTGGGATAGAGATTAGCCGCAGGGCTAAGTCAATAGATACTTTGGCACTTAACGACACAATAAAATTTGCGTGTAAATGAAATGAAATTGTGTGCAATTAGAAATGAAGTTGGGGCTCTCTGCACCAGTTTAGCTAAAATAGCATAACTAAAATAGCATAACCCGTATAAGAAGCACCTATGTACTTCGTTGATTTAAGAAGCAAGAACCGGTGCAAAAAAATAATTTGTCCAGTATCTACTTTCATCATAATAATATGGCAAGCTCTAACTAAACCGTCGCGAATTTCTAATATAAATCCTCAGAATGTGTCAAAAGGAAACCAGAATGTATTCACAAACGTCGCTTTATCCGCGAATATATCATATTGGCGGCATTAAAGTTGATTTATGACCTTGACGAAATAACAATTCAATTCAACGGGCGTCGGATTTGAAATATTAGGCGTTGCGCGTTGCAAGGTTCTATGATGTCTGTCGCGAAGGCGAGGTTTGTGGGTCACCAGTTCAACTTGCACATACATTTATACATTTTTGACTCCTATTGTTTACTGTTTAGATGGACGCCGTTTTGAATCATGACTACTTTACTGCGTCAGAAGGAGGGTTTTTTTTCGAGATTTTGTAGTAAGTATGTATCTATATTTCTTTGTCACATTGTGTAGCATGAATGGCTTGAGGGATGTTGATAAATGAGAAGTCTTATTATGTTACTTTTTTTTTTTTTTTTTATTAAACTATTTTAAGTAAGTTGTTAAATTCACGTGTCTTAAAATGGATACTTAGAATTAGTTCGTGAGAGAGCTATAGTCCTCTTTTGCTCATAATTGATTGATTCGATTATGATTATATTAATGCTTAAGCAAAAAAATCGTTGATCCACTGCTCTGTTGCTGCGCGAAAGAAAGAAACCAACAAGCCAACCACCAAACACACTAGCAAGCCAAGAATCACATTTTTATAATTATAATATTAGTAAGGAAGTAAGGATGATTGTCATTTCCAAGGTTTACATAATAGGTACTTTATAGTCCAAACTATGAAACTACGTAGACAGATATATTAGAAAATTCAAAGTTCACTAACAGGCAGACGTGCCAATTTGACGTTGCACCGACGCGATGGCTTCATTTAGTCCATAGCGTTTCGTGCGCTAAGTAGGAAAGTTCGCAGAAGTTGGGTGAGCTAGCGGTGCAGTATCGCCTAACTAATTAGCTACAAGACGAGCATTGTTACGTGTTGACTGCAAAATTGACTACCGCTGCCGTTGTTATTTACTAGGTAAAATAAAATGTAGTGTAGACGGTAGAATGTTAGGTAGATAATCATAGTCCTGTGGTGCCGGCAACCATAAGACAGGCCTAGGTTTAAAATTGGCGTTATGAATTCATGATGCATAATCCTTCTATTCTACGTAGTCTCCACCTTAGAGGTCGAGATTTAAAAGTGTTTCTCGTCTGATGTCTATGCTACGTCGTTCTGGCACTGTAAAAACCATTAAGAGGTCTCTCACATTTCACATCTATCTCGCTCACACTAACTTTCTAACATTTTTAACGAGCAAAATTGAAAAATGAGCTTCTATATCATTGTTGACTATCAAATTACGGACATTTCAGACATATTTTATTTTACATATACCTCATATTTGATAAAGTATGTAATGTGTATCTTATGTGTCCGTAAATTTATTCCGTCCAAAGACAGCGTGTGGAACCCTGCAGGCCTGAGAGTTATCCGTGAAACGAGTTGAACTCTTGAACTCTTTTCCGTGGGCGTATTCGGTCTTTGAGACATTGCTAATACATTGATGATATCAAATATTCAGACGGACAACAGCATGTTTTGAACAGCGGATGTGAGCTATTATTATTTAACTATTTATGACTACCTAACCTTTTGTTCAGTCCTTCCTGTTGTACACTAGCAAAATTTTCAATTATATCTTTCTTGTAAACTTTAAAATGAAAGGACTGTGTTGTTTTGTTCTCCAAGAAACCCGCTCTCTCCAAAATTCCCCACTTTATTGTTCCGCAATCGAGATGTTCAGAGCAAATAAACCTTTATTATTATTTCAGCTATTGTTTTTCAAGTTATCAATATTTTCCCAAGATATTGTTCTTGAAGATTATTTCTGAGTAACAATGAAAATCGCTATTCTAAGCTGTACTTCTAAGGAACAATGAAATCGTTGTTGATAATCCGTGCAATATTTAATCAACGTTAGGCTTTTGAGGAAGATGTTTATTTAACACACACTATGTATTAATAATAACTTTTCCTTTTTTCTATATTTTATTGTAGTTGGTAACAGTATTATGTAACTTAAAAACATGTAAACTGTCACTAATTTACTCGTGAATTTTGTAAAATTCTCAATGTTACACTAATATCTACCATGTTAAAAATAGCACACGCTATTTAATATATAAGTATGACATGGATAGCTATTATTAACTTTATAATTAAGTTAAATCGTGGTGTATACATGTACTAAACTGGCCGTTGTTATCTCAAATAAATAAAAATAAATGAAAATTAAAATCCATTTTTAGGATCTGAAAATCCTGAATCCCCAGTTATCATGTAAGTTTTATAATCATTAACTGAAAATAAATTATCTGTAAATTACGATTTGAGTTCTCTGCTCTAAATAATTACTATCCTTTCATCTACAACCCACCACAGAGTACGCGCCTGCTCTCCGAGTGAGAAGAATAGGACTGTACGACCTCATATGCTTTTACAACTTTCGTTTTATAACATTTAGCACGCAATATTTAATCCGCAAATGGCTTACAAAAATCCTATGCACGTGCGTGACTAGGAGGACGAAGTCTTAACCAATTGGCTATCACCGCTGGATTCCTCTTAACCCTCGGGAATGGAACCGTAAAAAGGTATAAAATAAATAATCGGATCGGATCACTTTTCGGATACCACATTTTCGGATACTCTCCGTGAAATTAAGAGTTGTTGGTAAACTCGAATGAAGTAAGGTTTTGTTTTATTTTATTTAAACAGTGTTGTAACAATTTCAGTGTAGTGGATACATCTCAATCGTAGTTTAGTTGCGGAACTTAAAAGTCAATTCCGTATTTGCGCTTTCTTCGCCAAAGCGAAGTTCGATGTCATTAATTACGCTTCGTTGTTTCACTTTAAGGATGGTAGTGCTTGTTATTTGTCTTTATATTGGCTGCAACTCATTAGCGGTTCACTGCAAGGCCCCGTGCCCCCGTCTCTCTTCACAACTGAGGAGATGTGGAGCGTACTCAGCCATGCTAGTTGGTTCATTGTTTACAGCAAAAATCCATGCCACCTGGTTAATTTAATACTCGAGCGACACACCGTATAATAGTCATCGAACGATGTAAGTTCGTTTGATTTCATATTTTTAGGTTGAATTAATCGCAAACTGTTAGTTTGTTTAGTTTAGTTAGATAGCCACGTTGCCTTTATTAATTACATGGCGTATACGACATATTTCATTTGAATCAGTAGTATTTCTGAACAGAAACAGTATCTTCGAATGAAGGTTTAAAAACCGATTATAAAACTGTACTTAACATACTTTGCAATTGGTAAAGCGAGTAGGTAAATAAATTCATCTAGACTGCTGTTTACGTTAATGTTGGTTAGAAAACTTCCAAGTCAGTTCCTCTCTGTGCTTTCTTGCACCAAGTGAAGTTTCGAAATTCCAAGTTATTCTCTTAAGTTCGTTACGCTGATACAGCAACCAGCAGCACGTACCTATACTTTTTTATTTACAACATTTAAATAAATAGAAAGCAAACCTTGATGTATATAGTAGTTATTTAGTCGAAATTAACGCTTTCCAGTTATGATGCTTAAAAATAACTTGATTTGATCAAAATAGTGGTAAACACTTATTTTACAAATTTGACCAACTCATGAGTTGTAGTTAATCACACAAACTAAGCAATATTTGAGCGAGCGATTTATTTTAAATAAGCGAATGTGGCAACTTTCATAATACTCGACAAGAATTCATTATTTTCCCCTTAACTACATTTGTTCACTGCATATTATTATGACACCTTTCATGCATTGGACACTATTGAATTTAATTAAATTTATTTAGAAAATTGGCTTGAAGTTAACCCTTGTTTTTTTTACTTTTTACATCGTTTCAACGGGTTCGAATTTCTCTAGACTTCATTAGCGTCAGGTCAAGAATAAATAATTGTAGTCATCATTATTTATTTAGTCAGTCCAGTGACTGTAAGTAGGTAAGTGTTGATACGTAGTTCTTCAGTAATAAATTTATCTCGATTGTCACTCAAGTTGACTTTTGCAAGCCACTATTTAAGAAAAATCAAATATTATTAGTACCTTTATTGTAAAATCCTGGATATCTCTTTGTACACAGATACCCGGAATAATTCGAGTAAATTGTCAGAATATTCTGCTAGAGACACTAGATCTAGACAACTGTTCATTGCCATTGACTAAGAAAAATGTTTATTTTATGGCGATAAAAAAATACCTATTTAGCAATATGGCTTTTAAATAATCGTTTCTACAATATGAAATATTTTATTTACACCGTAGGAAATTAGCATAGAAAATTTTCATATCAAAATATCCGAAGAGTTGACTTAATGCTGTAATTCGCAACTGTTATTATAAAAATCTTAAATTATTAATTAATTTATTATTTATTATTATTATAAATTTGCATGCCTAGTAAGTAGAGTGAGAAGATTTATAAGCTCAGACAAGATCGATTTGTTAATACCTTATTCAAGCCAATAAAGACAATTAAATTGTAAAGTATTGATACAAAAAAAAACTAGCAATTTATTCCGTGTTTGCACTTTTTCTACAGAGAAAAGTTGGAAAAGTTTGAAGTGTTTCATTACTTCGTAGTGTACCGATGCAGTACTGTTACAACTCGCTTTTAACGAATTTAATTGGTAGGAAAGTAATGGAGAATAAATTTACAAACTCTGAAGATTCCATCCAGTTTCAAGCTATATTATAACAAATTAAGTCAGTCGTTATATACATGAATTGACTGTATGAATTAAACAACATAATTAAGTTTGTCACGCAATTATGCTATGGTTCATTCATTATCATTATATGTTGTCGATTTCTTTTTGCATTTGGTTGACTTAGGTACATGATTGTAGGTTATGCTTAGTCTTACGTTTGTAAAATAATATAAGAAAGACATTCAAACAGTTACAGTATATAACAGTATAATTAAGCGATGATAATAATCGGTCGTACTTATAAACGCTAATTAAGTTTAAATGATAAATTACTGATTCATTCCGATATATTTTTACTTAAAACTTTATTACACTTTAGGCACCGCGTAAATATCTGTCATATTAAACTCCACAGGGAGGTTGAGTGGCACATTGCAACTAACTAACATGGCGGCGATTTGTTACAAAAAGTGCGCAAAGTGCGCCAGTGGCGCTCTGGAGAGGATTTGGTAATTTCTTGCGCTTTTTTTAATTTCATAATTGTTATTTAATTTTATGTACCTACATTTCTCATTTCCTTATCATTTAGTTTAGACGCTAGATACTTCTGATCGTCAGACGTATAGACAACAAACATCAGAGCGACAACAATAAAGTTCCCCTATTACCCTTCTGGTATGGATCCTTAAAAAGTCCAATGGCTGTTTTTGTCACCAAATGCTTTCAGTATAAAAATTCTACTGTTATGAAAACTAAGGCTGAGTTAACCTTCTTGTACATTAATTATGGAAGAGCTCAAGTATCTTGAAAAAGCTAAACAGCGAGGAAATGTTATAAGGTAGAATATTAAATGAATAAAAAGATGGACTGCTTGTTTTAAAAATACTGGAAGCCTTAAAAATATGAAAACAAAACAAATTTATCCACCAACAATTTGTATTCGGCTATAAGAGAAATAATTCTTATCTCATTGATACGACAAATCGGACTTGTCTTTTTAAATGTATGACAGTAGAAGTGGAATGGATCATCTATTTAAGTTTTATAATAACAATTTCATTTGACCATCTCGCACTGGGTTCAGCTTTTAAACTACCAAATGACTGAGTATAGCAATGACTATAGTGCAGCAGGCAGAAATAGAAAACTTCAGTCAGATAATGTAAGATAAAACTTGGATACCTTCGCTAAGGACATTAAGATATAAAGTATATTCGTAACAGTTGCCATGATTCTAATATGCTTACAACTTCTAATGAAAGATTCGGTACAGGGATTTTGTTTTTATTAACCATTAAGCACTAATTAGGTCCATAGTGCGTACGGACACGAGCCAAAACCGAGACTTGTTAAAAATTGTTTATAGCTCATACATGTAATAAGCTGCCACCCCGCTTCTCCGTGTAGACTCCTAGATTATAGGTTTCAACTAAACCGTAAATAGAAAACTATAAAACAAATTAATCAACTATTTCTTTTTATACTCATTTTGGATAAAAATATTTGTTTTTGTTCTGAATGTCCATTTGCTACTTTGTTTATTAATAAAATTCAATTATGTATTAAACGATATTTTATTACTATATTTAACCTTTATTCTAATTTAAACTAAAATTTACCTTAACATATACTAGTGGTTTTTTAATCTGTCAAATAGTTTTGTGAATAAATAATATTTGAAGTATATTTGGTACTCTTTAACATAAATTTTAAAATAACTTTACAAAAATTAGGCCACTGTGGTGTGGTGCTCTAAAAGCTGGCAGCATTTACTCTCTATATAGCTAAGCTAATACGTTCAGCAAGGAACTTCTTAGATCACCAGTATCTGATTTTAATTTTAAGATCTTCGAGATCTTACTAATTCAATCTATGTGAGCTTCATAGTTATTCAGTTGCAAGTTTCAACGAGTACAAATTTTAGTACCTGCCGGAAATTTTGAAGCGGATTCTAATGAAGTATTTAAGAGGAAATGTAGGGTAAGTTGAGTTTGAGGTAAACATGTTTATTTCCGGATTAAACGCTGTTGTAAAATTGTCGTTTCTATCTTTCCACTTTTGGAGAAAACAAGTTGACGTGTTGTTTTACTGTACTTTTATTTGTTTGTACAGAGGTCCTTTAACTTTGTAAAGGATTTTGTCGAATAATCCTGGAATAACATCTCGGATTAAAATCGAAAGACAGATTTACAGTAGTACATACAATTTTTTGATACATACATTTTGGATGTATGTCAAAGCTTATCACTTAAATAGATGGCAGCTAATTATGAAGCCCGGGTACGGAATGGAAGGGTAACGCCTAACGACACCGGTCAGTCTGGGACAGAGCAATTTGACTGAAACAGACCCAATTACGTAGTTTCATTTCATTTGTAGCGGTCGCCAAAACAAAATTACTTTTATTTCCTAGTTTGTGCGGTTATGTTGTTTTGACAGACCCAAAAAAGAGAAACCGCAATCGACGCATACATATTTTGTATGTAGGTGACCTACCTGACAATGCTTCTTTAAAGAGTAATTTGTTGGATGAATAATTGTTGCCAAATCCACTACTCACAACATTCAACAACAATATTGAGCAGTGAAGTAATAATCAATGCGAAAAAAAACAATGATTGGTCATCATATAATTGCAAAAACTTTTTCACCCACCATTCTTTTACAAGAAACAATAATCACTTTAAATGACCCCTTCAGCTATTGTTTTATCTCAATATCTCAAACTGTCTTTTAGTTATAGCCCTAAGCGTCTGTATCTCTATTCACAGTTTAAAATCTGGAAATTTGACGCGGATGAATTC
>DWLO01004077.1:0-10320 GCA_018245335.1 Dalla quadristriga | reverse complement strand
GTAGTGGATAATAAATAAATATTATCATTTCTAAAGAAAACTTTGTGAGATGTTATGCCTGAGATGAGGGATAAATATAGGCTGATATCCCAAATATGCCAACACTGCTTTGCCTTGGTCAGCGTGGTAGATTTTGTCTTGACGTCTTTTAGTTTAGAATCTGTTCACACTGTTGCTTACCATAGGCAATGGTGACCAGCCCTCCAATTTTTACCCAAAACCTCATAGATAGATTAATTATTAATTTAATAGCAACGCTGCTTGACTAATTTATGTGTGAAATGAGCACATAATTTTTCTATATCCAGTATTTCTCATCCACCGCCATTTTAAACGCAAAGGCTTCTTTCACTCGTAACCGTGGAAAAGTAGTAGAAAAGGAACTAACTTTTTCTATCTTTCGCTTGGCTGTACCACACTTTTTCATTTGTTTGCACGCTCGGGGCGCTGAGAACGCTTCGGTTACCACTACTCTGGCATTAGATGAGTTTGCTGATTTTAATTTCCTGTTTACTTCGCCTGGTACCGACTTACCTATAGTGTACGAAGGGAAATTATCAGATTGCCGGTTGTATCCAGTAGGTAATGAAAAACAATGTTAGCTCATGCATAAGAATTCTGATAGAAAAATAAATTGTAATATTATATAGGATAAAATACCTTTGATATTTTTGAATTGCATGCACGCATATAAAAGAGTACACAAATGTGAATTGTAACAATACAGCCGTAGATACGTCGGAGCGCGGCGGGGTGTAGGCGCGCTTGTTACACAGAACACGTGCTGCTCAATAATCAGTGAACCACGTTTAAATTGAGACTATTGCACTTATTTCACACCGCTAGTATAGGTATATGACAAAACTCCTAAATATGATGTTATATGATATGATATAAGATGGTACAAATTAATGCCGTGCTAAGGTAGTAGCAGCGGACGCGCGTTATGTAGGCGTCGCCTCTCAAGGTCTCGTCGTGATGGTGGTGGAGATTATCTCTATTTATATATCTAGCTATGTGACTAAGCTACGCAACATCGTGTGTGCATCGCTCCGCGTAGGATATGATTTATCCCTTTGATCGACTCGCCGAATCATAAAACAACTATAAAACGACAGTAAAACGAATTGCATGTTCCTACCTACGGGTTAGTAGCTAAAATGACCCTTTGGTAAGAAAGTTTGAACGAGAAAGTCATATAAAATTTAGATGAAGACAAACGCCTTAATGTTTTGTTTTACAGCTCGCAACTTTGTAAATGAATATGGCTATGATTGTCATGTAGCGGCATATGTGCGGGTAATGTTAATGAGCTGGACCGAAGTACTCTGAAGTAAAAGCTTGATGGCACGGACGTGAAGATCTTGAGCGATAACATTGGAATAATGGAGAAATATTTGATGCTCGAAAGAACATCGCTTGGCAATTAATAGAACAAGGATGCAGTAGTCATTTTCCATAAAACGTTTTTTACAACGTTTATTGTTAAGTTGATAAACTGATTCCATTTAATTTCGCTTTACTACAATATAAATCTTCAAACGTACTTTGCAAAAGTTTTAGAACATGATTCAATGACGCAATGTCTAATCTAGCTATAGGATTACAATGCGTTTTGTAGGAGTAAGTCCTTTACAAGCCAGCAATGTTATTTATTAATTCAATTAGCTTGTATCCGCCTTTATTCGCATATACAAGAGCATTAGTTCCAGATAAGAAAAGGCAAATAAAAGATAAGGTCAAAGCCCTCGGAAGCCCCTAAATATATATAAATATATATTTGTATTATTACTTGAAACGTTTAAATTTTAATTTGTTGGTCTGGTCGGACTGTATCAAGCGGGTAGCTAAATGCCGCAAGTCCTTTGTACAAAAAGAGAAATATTAGAGTCGTCAGTCCTCTCAAGCTGACCTTGCGCGTGGGAGCGCTAGAAATCGGCCGTGTTTACGCAATCACAACCACTGCGCCTCCGCACGACGCCATGTTGCCCCCCGATACCCTAATGAACTCAATGGCTCAACGTACTTTACAATCCTATGAGAGAACAGAATGGTTCGATGATAGATGATAAATATTATTCTCTCTGAATGGCGATGACAGCCGAGTGGTCAAGACTTCGGCCTTCTACATGCGGGGTTCCAATTCGGGGGCTTACCTATGACTTTTCTAAGTTATGTGCGCTTTAAGTAATTGAATATCATTTGCTTTTAGTGCAGGAAAACATCCGTGATAAACCTGCATGCCTGAGATTTCGCCACAATGTTCCCAAAGGCGTGTGAAGTTTACCAATCCGCACTTGGTCTGCGTGATGGACTATGGCCTAACCCTTCTCATTCTGAGAGGAAAACTGTGCTCTGTAGTGGACCGGTGATGGGTTGTGATGATTCTCTCTGACGGGTTCGTCAATACCTAGCTACCGATTTGTACATTAAAAAACCGTCGTTTCTTGATCACTTTTGTATAGAGGTGATCCTTGCTTAACTTAGCTTAACTCTGTTAATTATGATTCAAAAATATGACATGATCAGTAAAATACAAATTAATTTAACACTTTATTTCCTTCTGTTTTGCCAAATTGTATCATCAGTAAAGTCAAGATGAATGTTTCCACGGATAGAGACGCAGACTTGGAAAGGCAGCTCTACTATCTCAGAGTTCTTTCATCTTTTAAACTAACTTTTTTTGTTAATATAAAATTATTTGGCGGAGACTTTTCGGTTAAAACATAATACCATAACTATATTATAATTATAAAATATTGCAGGCCTTTCCAATTATTAAGTAGGTATGTAATTCAAGTATAAATTAAATTACTGAATAAACTAACACTAGCATAAACTTAAAAGCTTGAGTTTCAAAGGAATATTATGTTCAAGAAACACAAGTTAAACATAACATCACTTAACTAAGCAGATTTTGAACCACTAGCAAACTCAATTCACAAGATTGTTTCCTTATGTCTTGACCTTCTATTACAGCTCTGATGCAATTTAGTGCAACTTGCAAGATAGATGCGCTTGTTGACCTACACGAGAAGAAGGAGATGCTACCATTCAAGGACAGTTAAATTTTTGTTTCATTTTAAGACCAAATATTGGTTGACAGCTAATTGTGCACCCCAAAAGGTTTCTAGTTTAATATCTGAGGGTAGATACCAATTAGAAAACGAAACGGCCATTTCGGATCGGTCACAATATAATGTTAACGCATTGCCTGGATTGTGGTACCTACACGCAGTACGTACGTAGCCTGTATTGCCACTTGACGATAGATTCCCGCGAACCGTGTCAACTCAGGGTTGCTACGCAACTGATTATTACACAATGTTTCGTTTGTGGGGCTTGCAACCCTACGTAATGAGAGAGATGTTTTGTTTATATACTGGATCAAAAGTATCAAAATCTTCTATACATTTGTAATGCCGTTTGCATACGAGTTCTGTAGTTTACAGTAGCTTCTTGTATATACCCGTTTTGTACGTACGAAAAATTTGCATGCCAACTGCAATATAGCTGTATCACTGCAGATACAAATAACAATCTATTAAAATTTGTAAATTATCCTCCACTCCCATTTCACCATCGAAAATATAGCACTTATCTTTAATGTTCCAATAACTCACACGATATCACTGGCATCACCATTTGTCCTACTTAAATAAAACTAATAAGATTTCTTACTGGTTTTGTATTGCCTGTAGATTATAACTTTGAAGTCAAGCTGAATAGGTAAGGCTCAGGCTGACAGGAGCATGCCTCCTCAATGTAAGCATCACCGTTCTCCATTAGGCACCAACCACTTCAATCTAAGATCTTTAGTATCATCAAATACTATCATTATTGTCACCAGGTCATGGTTCGCCCGGGTCGATCGATACCATAGCCATAGTTATTTTTGTACCTACTGAACTTAAGGCACCAATCCTAGGTCTCAGGCATCTGTGATCAATTCCAAAGAGTCATAGTGAAGAATTTGTTTAAAAGTATCTCATGAGCTGTGGTTCGGTCAGGTAAGACTGTATAATATGTACTTTACAATGCTCATGGTCGCGAGACGACTACACCCTCCACCAATCCGCATTGAGGCAGCGTGGTGGAGCATGCTCCAGGCTTCCTTAGTTGTGAGGAGACCCGTGTCCTACAATGATCCGCTATGGGTGGCAGCCATGGACTTTAGAATAAATCTACTGTGTATTTCCGTGTGTCTGTCCGTCAACCCTAGCTGGCCGGCGAAGGGAGCGGCCGAGTGGCTCGCTCCTTGCAACCAACCGTTTCCGAGAAGGGCAGTGGGTGAGAGTCCGGACATTGCTGGGCCGTATCTCACAAAATCTAAGCAAATTAATGCAGAACGGAGAACTTCTGGACGTAGCTGTTTTAAAGCTAGTTAGTTTCCAGTTTCATACTACAAATAATTTGTAAATTTATTAAGATAAATGAATAAAAAAAGGTTTTTTAAGAATTAATGATCCTCCCCAGTGCCTTTGTGCTTAAATCTGGTAGATCAAACAATTATGTGTACTTAGTTCTGTTCGCTTTTGGATTGATGATCTTTTTTGTCAGTGTAAGGACAGTTGTAGAGCTAGCTAGCAGTAAGAATCCCAGGGAAGATCAAGAAATATAATACCTAATTAAATATTAATAATGACTCCTTAATAACTGAATATAAATACTGCGACTACGACTTCCAAATATGCGTTGCTAAACCATCTGATTGCAATGAAACTTTGGTGATTTTCAATGGATGTTAAAATTTTAATGTCGGCGTGCACTAAGATAATAAATTGTGTAGAATATTTCAGTCAAGCAAATATATTTTCAATCTCGTCATTTGACTCTAAATCAAAATACGAACTGTCTTAAACTTTCAATATAATCGTTGTTGCGAATCCAAATTCGCTGTATCTTATTGGCACAAAATATCCCTCTATTCCACTTAGTTTATCTATTAGTTCAACCAGTTGAACTAATAATGGAATATAATATGGAACTAATCAAACTTCAACTGGTTGAACTAATTGATAAAAATATTCCAATTAATTCAACTCATTCTTTATAAGAACACATTTTAAAAGTCGCAATAGTGACAGAGCTTTTTGTTTTACAAATTAATACGGTTTGCGCCCAGTATTCGCACATCAGGGACAGGGTACTCCGTTATAATCTGTGTTTTGTGATTTTGGACGTAAGGAACTTGACTGACCGATACAAATTCACACCTTTATCATTAAATTATTTAGAGCAATTCAACAAAAAGTCGTAACTGTGTATCGCTAATAACTTCGTGATGCAATCAAATTAGGAATAAGTATTCCATATCTATCACACGCACCCTATTACTACAAAACATTAATGAAACTTCATTAGTTCTACATCTGCATTCCAGTGGCCCTAATTGCACATCAATATATAATGTGCAATTCTTACCAACTCTTAGAAGTGATTAGAATTGTCGATTTCTAACGAGCCGTCGCATTTATTTATTGATTTATTATTTAAAGGAATTTGACGAATTTATTGATCAAATTATCGTCCATTGCTTATTTGTTGATATGTCATGTCAAACCTATGAAACGAGTAATCTTCATGTATGTCTAAGTGCACAGAGTGCAACCGTCCAAGTCTCGGAAAACTTATTGACCTACCAATTAACAATCAACAACAAATACACCAAGTACAACAATAGTACTCTATTTTCATACTACTGAATGATTACTTCTTACACTCCTATGATTGAGTCCAAAAATAACATAGTTACATTGATGCTAAAATCCACACAGAGTTTAGAAACTACTTTTAGTTTAATTACTTATACTGAACTTTTTCCAAAATGCCAAAAGTTCAAAGTTTAACATTGATCACAAAAGAATTGACCACTCAGAAAATATGGCATTTGCAAGATATATTCAAGACAGGTCGACTACATATAGTTAAGTGCGGGTTTGGTTTGCTTGATCATCAAGCCATTGCATGCTTAAATTTTACTTAATACACTTATTTTTCTTAGTTCCGTAACGTGCGTATAGAAGTACAATTAAAAACAAGTTATAATTAACAATTTCACTATGTCACTTTATATCTTTATCAAATTCCAGGATACTTCTAAAATAATGTTTAAACATGAACCAGCGATATCTCAGAACTTTTCATGACATAAAAATGGAACTTGGCATGTTTTTATATGACAGTTTTTGGGCTACCACAGATACTTGAAATAAATATCCTTTTACGGGGAGTTGTTTTTTCTAAAATGGACACAAAATGAACATGCCGTCTGTATCTCGCCACATAGCTCTACTTGTATTACTACTACGATGTTGCTATGCAAACGTCTTGAACTAACGTCGTACATCACTTGGAACTTGTAGAATGTTACAGGAAGGTATCAAGAACAACCACGACTCTATTAGACTCTATAATGTTATCAATGAAAATACAAAAGTCTTATAGTAAGCTTCGGGCCGGTATTTCAAATTAATTATAATATTATATCAAAGCGCCAGATCTTCATTCCGTTTCACACTAAAGCTACGTTCAACATTTTACGATTAAAAATCGCCAGCCTCCCCGTTAGTTTCTAATTCTCCAACCGTTACAGCACTGTTCGTCGATAATTTTCTGTCACGAAATCTTAACACTCGATGTAGAATCGATTAAATAAAACGAGATATTTACGCCACTCTGTACATGGCCTAGTACTGTACAACAATACCGTTTTATCTTAATCTATTTATAAATAGGCAAAGACAAAACAGTTCAGTACCTTTTCTCTCCTGTATGTCAACAGATTTCCTTTTTTTGTTTGGTAGCTATTGATGAGTTTTAATGTTATCATATTCTTTTTTCTTCGTTATTGGAAACTCATAATATTAGGCATATTAGGTTTATACAAGGTATGTTTTCTAACATTTTCAAAAATGCGTATGGTCGAATTCTATTAATATTTAATATTTATTCCATTAATAAAATCAATTTTAGTATACATTTTCACTAAGTAGACGTATATTAATTACCCTGCACGAGGACCAGAACATCATTTATCTGTTAAAAAAGGCCTGTCTCGTCCGAGAAAAACTTTAATTTATACTGCTATAAATTAAAGTATTAATAGTTATGAATTAAAGTTTATAGTGGTCTAAATAACCTTAACACAAAAATGAAACTGGCAATCTGTCTACATACTCGTAGACTACATGGTAAACTTTTATTAGTAACGAATTCAAATATTTTTAGACTGATACAACTAACTATGAAATACGCAGAACTCTAACTATTACCACTGAATACAGTTATCTACGAGTATACCTAAGAAAGCTATAACTAAAGATTGTAATGAGCTCCCTGGGAAAGCTTACGTGCCTACGTACTCAACTTAGGATCGAGGCTGATGGTATTGTTTCGTGGAAAACCAGCTGTGGGTTAGAAAACAGCAAAATTAGAAAAGAATTAGGCTATTACAGATTAACTAACTAATAAACTTACTGGACTATTGATAATGTACACCTATTAACAGGACTACTATTACTACACTGTCTAATTAACGAACATTAGTTGTGAATGAGACTATTAATTCCTACTAACAATGTATCTTAACTGAACTAACATACACTAACAGTCTGTTCCTACAGTTTTGTTCGAGGTTGACTGTAGATGTCCATGTACGGTAAAGGCCACACTGAATGCCCACTTGCTATTTTATATAAAAACGCTTTATTTCAGCATTTGAACTACTAATCTTTGGTTTCCTAGGCAGACAAACAGGACGTCCATACCAGCAGCGCCTCGGGAGACGTTTCTCTCATTATTACGGAGTCTGTTATTGCTCCGTGATATCTAACAGTACCCAGCGAAAATTGAGCGTCCGAATCGAGTCATTGAACCGAGACCCCGACCGTTAGGCGAACCGATTCGGATCTAGCAGGACGGGCCCTTTCCCTCCCACTACACCCATTTTTTACTGACGAAATCACAGTGTTGTGAGTACCAATACATAGATGAGAATTTAGTCATCAATTGATAGCGGGTACGCTTCGGACTTCTCTGCCAAATGTGCTGTTCCACGTGTCTAGTGGCTGGTCGATGGACGCTGTGAAGGTTTGAAATGCAATATGACAACATTTCAGTTTGAACAAGACTACCACAAGCAACGTACATTATCTCTCACAACACACAACAAATACAGAAACTCTATACACAGACTCATATTGTCACCTAGAAAATTCAAAAACAAGTAGGTATCTCTCACTATACTTGTACTTTGTAAACAAGTATATCGTATATACAGCATACAACTATAGTTACCACCATCACTTCCAAATGTTTCATAATAGCTGTGCGTCTCGATCTCATCCTAACGGCTTTACACACCAAAACTGCCGGTTTGAGCGTTGCAAAGCCGGCCGGGATTACTTTTTAAATATTATAGCTGTTAGAATCCCTGGTACATACGTACCAAGTGGTAATCTCTTACCAACTCTGTAATGTGTTCATGGTATAATCAACACTCAAAAAGTAAGATAAACCAACCATTACATTTGCCTATGCTACTTTCCATAGTAGGTCGATAAATCTCAACTAGTTAATGTCATAAACCGCGATTGTTTTAAACTTTTTGCTTACCGAAAACAGAAACGTCATTGCCGTAAACGTAAAAACATTGTTCCTAGAGCCAAATTGTAGCACCGTTTTTATTCGGGCTTCTCGTTGTAAATCGTAAACAACACGTACTAGATATACTTTTGATAATTCCATTATATAATATATCGAAATATCTTAGTATTGATGTAAAGCCGACGATAAGGAGAGAAAAGATTTTTGTATCGCACTTTGTTCCGACCACAATAGTTACAATGGACACGATGTCGATGTCAGTTGAATCATTGTTTAGAGTTTTCCTACTCGAATGTGGGTGGAGTAGAATCAAAATTGTTCTGTTTTTCATTTTCGAATGAATTTTTGAATTAACTGGCACTACAATCTAGGTGTATCACTGAAATTTTTCAACACCCGGGAATGTTCCCACCACGTCATCATACATAAGATAGAAATGCCTTTTGATCATCTCCAAAGTTAAAACTGAAACCTGGCATTTGTTAGATACATTTCACCTATACATTGAGAGTAAGTACACAAATTTGGATTTTATGACCAGTATCGCAATAAGAGTAGTTAGAGCAAATAGACTAAATAGGTGTGAAATGTGTAATCGAAACTGTCCCATTCTGCCCCAAACTTGCATTCAACTACCCCATTGGATGCAATACTTTTTTGGGAGCGTCGCAATGCTGTCGCAGCATTCCCAACGTATGATGCGCTGTTAGTACCTCTACCGGACAAATTATAATATTGCCACTACCGCTGCTGTATCAACCTCTGCCTTAGGCTATGTATAACAACGGCTGTGTGACGACAAACCCCGTCCATTGCATGTGCATCGCCAAGAAACAAGCATGGTCTTGAAGTTTTTGAAGATACCACTGCAGAGTTTGCAAGACAGCGTCTCGAGTTGTAAATAGCCTGCAGATGGTAATTAAAATCGTATTAAAATGCTGGGAATGAGCAGCGGCGTAAATTTCAATAATCAATGAACGATCTCTCCCATCCCGAGCCGAGACACACGTCTGTTAGAAAGCTGAAGGATTTCTTTTTGTTCGCAGCTTTTACCACTCGCGTTATAACAGTTACCGTCGACCGTTCGTCGTGCCGTTAACGTGAATCTGCTTATTCATTGGACACTTCACCTCCAAACGTCTATTACTTTTTCTCATTTGTTGCAAACCAATCATAGAACATGGTGGCGGGGTGCAATAGCGCTTGTATTCAAAAGGACGTGATTCATATGAATGTTCAGAAGAGCGCTGTATAGACACAAATAGTTGGAGTTAAAACTACTCACTATTCCGAAAAAAAACGTGATCATTTTAGTAGGTATTTCAATCTCCAAAAAAATAAGACACGTGTAGACCGGCAAACCGCAAAAGAGAGGCGTTAAGTTATGCTCTGTATACTTTCTCACAGAAGAGGCCTCTCCGTAAACAGTATGATATATTATACTGTAAATGTGATATTGTACTTGTTGGTACAAGTATAATATCAATTAAAATTTTATAGAAATAATTTATAGGTATTGTTATAGTGTACTTATCAATTAAGCATAATAAGTTAAACTCCCTCTTAATTAATTGAGCGCTATAGCCTTTTATTATCTAGAGTAAGGGTGACCTGATTCCAACGCATGGCATAAGTATCATCTCGCAAATACTAGCTCTTATTTCAAATACTAGTTCTCTCTAACCTTAGAAATACTAGCTCGACGCATTCGAT
>DWLO01004076.1:0-10320 GCA_018245335.1 Dalla quadristriga | reverse complement strand
CTTACAACTGTTAGTGGCCATATATTATTATATTCGTCCCAGTTTTTAGTAGTTCTGTAATTGGTTGGCGCGTTCATCAAATAGTTCGATATGAATTATATACATACATAATATACTATATTGTATAGAACCCACAAGCCACTTTTAGCAACGTGGCACACATTATTATCTGCTTCATAATAATATAAAACCGCACCATAGTTGTGTAGACAAAAAAATATAAAATGACAAACTTGTGTTATCTATGGATTGAATACGTCAGAAACGATACATAATTTTGTTATTTACCATCTCTAAAATGTATAATAATATAATAAACACATTATTAAACCATGAAAAGGTGACAAGCGCATATGCTGATATTTATTTCGATGATGATTACTGTAAAAGTAAATTACGTTTAAGCGAGGAAAATGTGATGCACAGTGTGACTCAAGACCCTGCCCTACTTGATGATACTAAAGTTGAATGGGTTTCGCCTAGTGATAATCTAATAGGTAAAGTAGAACTCATTCCTCCATTTACATCTAAGATAATGAGAGGTCAGACACATGAAGGAATTCTTGCTATTGGAAATGAAGTTTTCGAAAAAGACCATAAAGAATTTTTAAAATCTCTTAACAGATTGCTTAGGGAAAATGACGAATCCTGGAATCATATATTATTAAACGAGAAAAAACTTACAAGCAATAAAGTCAAGCAAATATTTAATGATATATTTCAACACAAAAGTAAAATCATGAATGAAGAGATAATGATATTTTATGAAAAAACTCTGAAAGATCTAGAAACACATTTACAATCGGAGGTTCAAAGTTTATTAAGTAGTGTCCATGCAAATATGATAAGCACTTTAAATTTTGAAATCCCACCAAAGCTTAAAAGAGAAAGAACTAAACTAGAAAATATTTTAAAGCACAAGTACAAAACAGAAGTTGATAAAATCGTATCCTATTACAAACTACTGCTGAATAACGAGTTATACAAAAATAATAAACTCATCAATTGTGCCATAAATGAAAGGAATGAAGCCTTGCAAGCTTTCTGTAGACAAATTGATGCAGAACGGGTTACGACCTGTATGTATATCATGAGTATTGAAAGAAAAAAGTGTAAAATTAAAAAAATGTTCTTGGAAAATTATCAAACGATTGAACTGACAGAAAAACTGACAAAAATAAAGGAGAAACAAGATGTTGTGGAAGGTTTTAAGCAAAAAGAACAAAGAATTTTGGATATAAATAGGCAATGGGAGGATAAAATGAAAAAAATACTACAATTATTTCTTAAATTCGTTAGTTTCTCTTTAAAGTTATTACCTGAGCAATCCAACTTTCTCCTGGATTTCCAAAAGATGGTAATTCTTCAACTAAACGAAATGCAAAAACAGCCTAATATTCAGCCAAGCATTTTAATTGATGAAAACAGTTTAGTAAATATAGTAGAATTTCAATCGACAGTTACCAGGACAAATGAATGCGACGAAGAGCCTTTTATCTTAGTAGGTGATTTATCAGATCCTATTCCACCACGATATGGAAGTACCGAAACATTACCTTCAGACGTAGATCTTCCATTTATAAGAGTTAACCGACAGTATATGTATGCGAAATGTCATGGATATGAAGATATTAAGATTTTTTTGGAATCGCAGCAATGTCAATGCGCACGTCAGCCAACTCCAACAACCTCACAGAAATTAACACGGCCAACAATACATGCTCAGCCCATACTTTTAAGTACTTCAGCCAAAAGCATATCATCAACTGAGCTCTTAATGATTGATGACATAGCTCGACTGGAAGAGTGTCCTGCCAGAAAATGCGGACATTGGGTCGAAAGAAACTTATTTCCCTTCTTGCCTTCTTATTTAGATTTCAGTGAGAAAAACTATGAAAGAGTCACGGCCATTCTTGGGACTCCTCCTTTAAAGGATAAAACACCAAAATTAATCCGAGCAAAAACTATAGCTTGTTCCGAAATTCCGTTTGCAGAAACCAAAGAAAACTTTCGCCATGCTGAATCACAATATTCAGAACAAGAGTTAGTCACATCTAAGATAGACTGTACATGTATAAATGAACAGAATTTAGTAAAGAATACATCGATTGAAAGAGTTATGGAAACTCCCAGTGAAATATTTACTAGGGCATTAACTAAACGTAAAGCTTCGTTAAGACGGATGTTAGACCAATATCCTAATTTACATAAGATATTTACGGATGAATGTTTTGATTTTCAACTTTAATAAAATTTTACCTGTACTCGTATTTGAAACAGTTTTATATATTGATATAACATTTTGACTTATTAAATTATATGAAGTTTTAAAATTAGCATTATAAATTTTGGATTGAGTATGTAATAACATCTCATTTTTTATAAAAATATTTTGAGGTAGATAGTTTTGTGTTGCCATTAGTTCTGTATTAATATAGGAGTCAGTTTCATTTCATTTTATTTGAAACTAAGGAGGAAATTATTCCGGGTGAAATTTCTAAATTAATATAAAAAAGTTTACGTGAACTTTCTTAGTAATGCAAATTAATAATCTTCACCGTTTAAATTTTTCTGTATTTCAAAATTTCCTATTATATCATAGGATATTATTTCAATTTTGACAATGTGAAATACATGGCACCCTTGGGGCACAGACGTTAAGGGCTATAACTAAAAATATTCCATTTAATTATACATACATATTAATATTACATTTAATTATAGCTTCATGTAATTAATTTTAAAATGACAGACTGACACTGCAATGTTGTTTATTGGTAATTGTTTGGTATAAGATAAGTTAAGATAATAATAATTATTATATATGGATACCTTCACACCCCCGAACTAGGATTTCCTGAGTTGCGGGTGGCGGACACACAGAAAACAACACAATTTAACATCCAAGAACCCGAGCACAAACATTTATCTGCCAATAAATATTTGCCCCGACCGAGATCGATCCCGGGACCCACAGCTCGTCAGTCAGGGTTACTGACCAACACCCCACGGAGTCGTCAAGATAGTGAAGATTACTACTTATTAAAAGAATGCCTTGGCCTAATGTTTTTGAGATTTTAAGATATTTTTTTTTTAATTGCAAGCGCATTAAACATAAATCTTCTTTCATATTATTTCTCTTGATCATAATAAAAGTTGTTTTGGCTATTGTACTAAACTTATAAATGCGAAGGTTTGTACTCGTAAGGATGGATGAATGAATGGATAGATATTTAATACTCAAATACGCTAAAACTTAAGGACTGGCTGGGAATAAGGATTTTGACTATAGTTCATCATGCTGTCCATGTACGGATTAGCAGCGGTTTCCTTATGATTATTTCCTGTACCGTTACAGCTAGTTACATTTAGTTGCCTAAAATGCACATAACTCCGATAACATTTTAGGTACATTCCTGCAAAATAAGAGATGCCTGGTTTTCGAACCCCGAACGCCCCGAATAGGAGGCTGAAGTGTTATTCACTCGACTATTACCGCTTTAAAATAATTTTATGGCGCATTTGTACCTCACAGAAGTACTTGCACCTGGAATAAAATTCCACTTGAAACTTTTTAAAGTTCGCTTCCAGGCCTTGTCGTAGCACTACCGTTTTTGCAAATAATGGTTACCCCACCAAATATTTATTATTGTTTATATAAACCATCAGTGCCAGTGGAACTTATTTGTACTTTTTATAAATAACAGATTAAAATATTATGTTTTTGTTTTCGTTCTTAATTATTTGACAAGAGATTTAGCTCTCTAAAATTTCATTGCCCGTATCATTTATTAAAAAACATGCGATAATATTGCAATAAACATTTAAAAGTTATAACTACGAGTGGGTAGGTACTTACTTACACTATGTACGTACTTACTTATAATATGTTTTGTCACTTAGGATGTAATTATCTTTTTAGAAATATATATATTCACTTTGCATTCACATAATAATCATCATGTAGGTAATTCAAATCTTCTCTTAAGTCGTTCAGTCGTTCTGATTCATATGAAAACCATAGCCATATGGATGGCTATAATTTAACTAACAATAACACAACATTCTGCTTCAATATGAAAACTTATTCGTCACACAAACTTAAGTTGGCATGTTAGCCACCACGTAAATAATTGGCAAGGTACGAGTAGGTATTGTACAGGTTATTTAAAGATCTGTATCCAATTTAACTAAGTGTGAGCGGGGGGTCCGGAGATCACAAATTCCCGTCAGCACCCTCGCGGTCTCGCTAAACTGTATTAATTTGTTCTTGTTTGCTATACTGAATTTGTTTACGGAATTTCCGTGACGGGGCACGATAGGCTTCAAATAGAATAATATAATATTCTAAATGACAACTCTATTATCTATATGTAATCGAGGTATTGCCCGCGGGCCGCCCGCATAGATTATCCTTATATATCCCATAGGAACCGTGACCAATTACCGTTAAAATATCCTATGTCATACTCCGGCCCATAAACTGTCTCAATACAAAAAATCACATCGATCCATCGCTCCGCTGCAGCGCGAAAGAAGGATAAATTAACAAACCAATAAACACACTATCACATTCTATCGTTAGTAAGGATTATATAAGTAAGTACTATATGTAAATAATAAAGTAATAATTTAATACCAATAATATGTATAATGTACCTATCTATTTTAGTTGACGGCTTTGTTTGACCGAGGCGTCGAAGCACTGACCATAACAGATGCTCCGATATCGATGTAGTTTTTAGTTTATAATTTTAAATTAGCAACAAATTACTTAGTTTTTTATTTGGTAAAGTTCCATGACCGTTTTGAAATCTATCTGTCCGTCCATATTATATCTATCCTCCTAACTCCGAAGTGTAGGAGAATGCTCCAACATCTTTTAATCTATTAGTTATTCTGTCAAAAACTATACAATTATGGCTTAAATTTTAACAAAAATCATTTTAATTTTGCGCAGGTCTTTTGAAATGTCCTATGTACGAGCATAGCCGCGCGAGATTAGGAGGCTATTTACAACTTCTACCTATCACGGTAAGGTCTTATAGAGCTTTTGATAAAGTGGTGTATACTATGCGAAGACATAAATCGCACTTAACTAAGAATAATATAGGGACGTGTAAGTTAGTATATCGGGCGTTAAGGTAGATTTACAACTAACTTATTAAGTCGTCACCCGTCGCGTGAGGGTTAATACCGAGCCGCGACTTATGACATTCCTGAAGTGCCGAATGCCATGCCTCGGCAAGATTGCCGCTGCACTGAGCAACTAATTGGAAGCTATTATCATTTCATCTACTTGAGTGCTTATTTATGTGTATTGTATTTTTGTGTTGTGTGTGACATCGATAGCCTAGTGGTTAAGATTTCGGCCTCCTACTTGAGGGTTCATATCCCAGGCACGTACCTATGACTTTCTAAGTTATGTCCGCTTTAAATAATTGAATATCATCTGATTTCGGTGAAAGTAAACATCGTGAGGAAACCTGCATACCTGGGAGTTCTCCATGATGTTCTCAAAGACGTGTGAAGTCTGCCAATCCCCAGTTGGCTAGCGCGGTGGACTAAGGCCTAACACTTCTCATGCTGAGAGGAGACCCGTGCTCAGTAGTCAGCCAGTGATAGTCTAGACAGCTGTAGACTACGTACCACACGCCTGTTTGTTACTTCATTTTAATAAAAAAGCCAAATTTGCTAAATTCATACTGAACTTCAGATACTGAAATTATTTTAACCCGATATACTTTAACTCCTCAGATAAGTTTTGAGCGTAGCACAGTTTGGTTAATTAAGGAATCTTATTTAGCCAGCAAACTGCCTTCGAGTTGTCAAGTAAGTAGAGATAAAGGATATGCTGAAGAGAATGAAATAAATGATTACTTAACTGACTCATAATAATAACATTAAGATCCAACTTTATAATGTTATTTTAACAGTAAAAATGCTATCGAATTCGTCAGTGGAGGGTTTTAAAAAAAAATGTAAATAAACCATATTACCAATAAATAAAATTGGAGTGTCTCTGTGATATTAAAATTAAGGTCGATAATTAAATAGTATATGCTATTTATATGACACCTAAACATAATCAACCGTTTTTGTTTCAGTCTGTCTGCGTTTTTTATCGCGAATAGGCTAGAAACCGCTGAACGGATTAGGATGAAATTTTCAGGGATTGTAGAGAGTACAGGGAACTTACCGTATAATCTTTTAACGAAATAAAATTTACCATAAAACTATCTCAATATTTAATATTTGGCACTTTCTGTTTTATTTTTCAAAATTTCACGCGACCTATGGCACGAGCTCTCCCTAGTTCATTAATACATTTAACATTAAGTAATTACAGTAACCCAAGTAGACCTATAACTTAACTCAATTTCCTCGGTCATTGAATTTAACTTGTAGACAGTAGATATCTAGGCATTGATGTGTAATATACATAAAGGTTCATAAATACAAGTGCAGTTAGCACCCACTATTCAATTTTAATGGAAAAACAGATTTGATATTAAATCTTAAATATGAAAAAACTAGGCATCGTTAATCGAAAACCAACTTTTACATCGTCTCAAAGCTTCTTTTCAACCCAGCTTCTATATTCCATGCAATTAGCATTTTAAAATATTTCATGGCATACTTAGTAGGCAAAAAAGCATAACTATTTACACATACATAATTATAATGTTATAATATAATTATCTTTTATTAAATCTTCTTAATCAGCTATAGGTTGAGGGAAAATATAAATATAGGGCGGGGAAAAATGTACGAGTGTTACGAAAGTGCTGGTTACGGAAGTGACGTCAGCGATGATTATGACTATGCCTACACTGTCTTTTACTTAACCACGTCCGATCGAGCGATCGATGTCGTGGTATCACCGTCCAATCACCGTTCCGCTCATTCATTCGGAAAGTCGTGCTAACATTTATGTGTCATCGTTCGATTACATTTTTATTTACAACCCATACCATAAAAGTTTTACATTTTACCCGTGCACACACCGATGCACCCACCCGCGTTTTTATTTTTCTGTACGGCGAATTACATCCTACATTAGACGAATAGATTTTAAATTTTAAACGTACATGACGATACGGCGCTCGCATTTTTGACTAGGACATGAGTTTATTTTATCTTAGCTAAGATTATTCTATCGTTGTAGTACTTTTGTAGTATACATTTAGATAATAAATTATTTTCCGTCGAATTTTACAACATGTTCTAGATTAATCTCAACGACGCATCATTTCATTTCATTTCATATTGATAACTATCATAACATTGCAGGACTTTGGCTTCGAATAGTAATATTTGTTTAGTCACACAATGTTATCCCAATTCGATCCCGTAATTATTAGGCAGAAGTTAATAATTCATCAGGTAGTCTGTTTGATTCGATCAAATAACCATGTAATAGGTGAATTTAACATAAGTTCGATAAGTCTAATATACACAGAGGTATGTAAATTATAATTCTAATTAACTTATAATTTGGATTGAATTCACCAGAAAATAAATACAGCGTTATTTTATCCGCGTAGTTATCATGCGGGAAGTGTTGAGAAATGGTTTTGTTGTATATGTGTTTGTTGTTGACTGTAAATGTTTACCGGACAATCGAGCAAAAATTATTTTGCTGTCTTATATTAAATTATATAAAAAACGAGTCATACAGTGATGGTAAGCGGTCACCGTCGCCTTCATACTAGATAATCGATTTAACAATAACACGAAGCAGATTATCTTCATGGTCATGAAACATATCGTAATGAAAATAGTTATTTCAATTAAATACATTTTTATAAGTAACGTAGAAATTCTACGAACGAGAAATTGTACAAATGAACTTTATTACACATAGTTAGTAAAAAACTTTGACAAATGAACTTATTGTAGAGTTTGCAAGTTTATCCAGACCGTGCAGTTGCGTCACATTTTACGGAAATAGCGCTTAACATCGTATTATGGAAAGGCGCGACGTCAAGATGGCATAACGTTGTTTAACTTCACTTTAAACTGTACCCGCGATACTGAAATTGTTATAAACGTTGTATTTCCCAGTTATAATTTTCTCAAATGTAGATAACTGAGCGGAAAATACGGAGATTGTTTCAATATGCTGATTTATGAGAAACTAGCTGTAGCCCGCGACTTCGGCCGCGTTTAATTTATGATATTTTCATTCCCTCGGAATCTGTATATTTATTCGGGATCAAAAGTACCCTATGACCATAACCATGTCCGAAACCACCTCATGAAGATGGAATTATGGTTTATACATGAAAGGGTACCAAACAAACAAATGAATTATCTCATTTATATTATGATGAATTATTATTACATACCAAAATGTAAAATGTTATTATCACGGCGAACTTATTGATTTAATGTTTCAGGTAACCATAGATTGCTCGTCGCCGTTAGTAAATATCAGGTTCTTGGAGCAGGGACTTCAAATCATAGCAATTTTATTGAACAAACAGACCGACTGTTGCAGCTTATGATTACGAGTGTGATTTTATAAAATTTATTGTTGGCATAGCAACGTTCATGATACTCGCAGAGTTAAAAATTGTACGAAAGGACAATGTGATTTACAGTTTCTCAAATTTGATAGAATATGCATCCTATAAAACACAGTTTCAATTTTTTTTTTGGAGAAGTTGAAGTATTGTTTGGCTTGGATTGCTTTTAAATCAGCTGGAAGTTAAAAACAGTTGATGACAACATTCTTAAGGCAAATAGTGAGTTTAACTGAACTTATGAAAATAACTATACGTAATGTAGCTATGATTTACCACTGTCATATTATTTACAAAAATCAATGAGCATATTTACACAGTGACCTGTAGTTAGCTTTTCAATTCGTAAATGGAGTGTCTAAAATATAGGCCCACGTAAAGTTTTTGTGACCTGACCATTCTATTAATTTAATGTACTAAATATCAGCACAAATGTTTTGTGTTCTATTTCCACGGCAACAGTTCCACGTCGCACGTACAATAAACAGTTATTCTATCCCTAAACATTCCGTTGGACGTAATCGAACCGTAATCAAAATCTATATGGCTATGTGGTGCTTCGTTAATAATGACGGAATGCCAGAAGAAAACCCATCCAAAACCAAGAGAGCCGTTAAAAATTATGACCGTAAAGCCTTGTAAATACGAAAATTCAGAGGCAGTTCATACTAACAAGAAATACTGGAAAAGTGTTTTTCAGTCATTAGACGCTAGTAGCAAGGGACCGGTGAGTAACGAATTTTTGTTATTTTGGTTTACGGCTGATAAGCTATTTACTTGTTTTAATATAAAAATAACAGCTGGAGATAATTTTCTACTATTCGTTTAAATTTATGAGTAAGTCATAATTGTTATCACAAGGAATTTTCAGTACGAACTTCCTTTTGTGACATCATTGTTTTTTATAATAGCCATTATAAAAATACATATATCCTATTAGTATCTTATTGAAACCTGTTAAAAGATATACTCTTAAAATGAACATAAATAGCTAGGTATTTCATTAATATTATTAGTTTTAGGCATGTTAGTGCCTTTGAAATGGGAATTCATGCTATTATTGAAGTTTACGTCGCATACTTCGTTTAATTATAAGTTTGGGCTAGTGCGTTCATTTGGTGCACTGTCTCTAGTTCAGCAGTTAAGATCTGTTTCTGCAACTTGTAGTAAGATGCTTAAATTAGTTTGCACCAATTCTGCTAGGTTCTATACAATTATTATTAGAAACACGTAGCCCATGGACTCCTTGTTACTCAACAATATTAAATGTTAATAGTGACATCTAAAGTGTATTCTAAACATTAGGGGAAGAGAAAGAAGTTTTATATGTTTGATGTCTTGGCCTGTAAGTGTGTATCTGTATAATTATGTCTGTTTATGATATGGTAGCTCTGAAACAGATGCGTCGAATTCAAAGCGGATTCTTTTCTTTAAGTGCCAGTAAATGCGGAATCGTTCTTACCAGGACCGGTTCGGTAATTCTCAAGATAATAAAATGACAAGTATTGTGGTGGGGAATGTTTTCTTAAGGTAGCTTTATGTGACGTTATTTTACATGTATGTAACATGTGTGTTATCTTACACGTAATGTCCGCTACACTGGCTATGTGTGCATTGGCGGCAGACATCACACGCCTTTGGAACTTTGTTTTTAGGGTTTCAAACTCCAACGGAGGAACCCTTTTGCTTTCCGTCTGTCAGAGACATTTAGAGCCCTAGCCAATATTGCTTCATAGGTACGTCACTGGGGACACTATTTGAAAAAAAAAATCCAAAATATACGTGTAGAGTG
>DWLO01004075.1:0-10321 GCA_018245335.1 Dalla quadristriga | reverse complement strand
ATGAGCTTACGTACGAGAAATGGCTAATTTCCAAAAGCATATTATTTATTGAAAACTTTATTATCACCTCTTAAAAGAGAACAACTGGCGGACTTTATGCCGTATTCTCTACCAGTCAACCCTGGGTAGATGAGGCAAGGTTGTGACAGGTATTATAGCGTCAATGAATATCTTGATGACAGAAATAGGTTATAATATTTAGTGTAAGGTAAATCCGCGATTCTCGAGTAAAAGCGATTGTTGAGTAGTGGTTAAGACTTGGTGAAACTTACCCAATAATTTTAATTTTATTTGTTGGAGTATTTGTCTAACTTGGTGCAGTAGTTAACAATAAATAACACATGCATGACATACCTATGAGACACGAGTTTAAGGACGGCGGCTGGGGTTTCATGGTTTGCGTCGAATCTTGACTGGTATGAGACCAATGCCAGTCACTCGATATCTGGATATGTGAACAAAGCAAAAAATGTTTTATCATTACAATTTCATTAGTTCACAGTTAATATTGTTGGAATTTTTAGTCTATTCCATTTTTATCGCTGTGATAACCCAATGCAATACATGGACCCCACTAACCCACATCGAATGGCACGATATGGGTCGATATTCATGTGGACTAAGATGGTTCAGTCGTACTCAATTATGCGCAACGCAACACATCGCAACAAAACGCAGAATTTACTTCAGTAATGACTATGACAAATCCCGCCGATGGGACAACTCATTATCACTTCTGACCAAATTGCAACGGACAATTAAACACAATATAACGCAGAAGTTCCTTCGACAGTTCGATGGTAAAAATTGTATGAACATACCATTTGCGCGGCCATTTGCATTTTCTCCAGCAACAGTGAGGTGACGGGTCCGTGCCACTGCGGCGCAGAGTGTAGCTGCCTCACCAATTGGACTACGGCGCCGATCGTTGCGCCCGTATAGCTCGCCGTCGCGGGCGCACGCCATCTGTTGTCTGTCAATGGGAGGCGTTGAAGAACGACTACGTTCACTTTAAGTGGGTAAGGTACCTCAAGCCACTGAGCGGCGTTAACGCCCAACGGACGGGGTATTTTAGGCCAACCGAATGCTTCAACAAACGACTGGTATCTAAGGATATCAACCACGCCTAATTGCTGAAGGTACCCTCCGAAGATCGAAAGCGTTACCCACCCAACTTTCGAGCCAAAGTTGCTTGTCTTTGGCTTCGGTTATGAGGGTCTTTAGAGCCTTTAAAGGGCATTTACGGCAGTTGGTCGTTATGGCGTTAAATAACTTTGTCGAAGAACTTTAGGTGATCTAAAAATTTCCGACGCTCGCGCTTCTCACCAATACACACTGGAACTTTAAGATGGAGTAAGCTTCAGGCTTTTTCAGTGGCGAGGAAAAAACCTTGCCCTGTAATGCGCCTCTAATGGGTCGTAATAACTTGTACAGTAGTATGCGACAGTGCGAATATCTCACCGAATTCTTCCTCTCCGTTATTGGTCGTACTAAGTAGTAGTGAGTATCCGGGATGGTGGAAGGGATGCGACTGGGCGAATGGGCGTAGTGCAGGGTCGCCGGGATGCGTCTCGAGGCCGAGACGGCCCGCGAGCGCGAGCAGCTGCGCACACACCGTGCGCCGCCACTCCGGCGGTCCGTTGTGTTCGTAAAGCACGCGACGTAGGAGCCATAGCGCTTGAATCTGTAATTTAAAAAGTCAACTGTTTGAAAGAACATTATGAAATTCTGAAAGATTTAAGATACCAGAGTTTAAAAAAGAAGAATATATGCAGAGGAAATCCCAAGTTAGCATGGTCAAAGTCTCGAACGTTAGATGTATAGTTGTGGACGATCAAAGGATAAAAATACCACTTTATACGCACGTCAGATTTTCTTACCTGTTGATAAATTAAGTCTTGAGTAACCGGTTTATCAGTGCAAGATATTATACTGTAGCAGAGCTCAAACCATGAATCGGTGCATAGGGATACTCGCATTTCAGGACTATGTGCTGCGGCTAGAACAAAATATAACAATAAATAATGCCACTCACAATAGTATGACCAATAGATCAATATTTTAACTTACAATATTATTTCGGGACTTCGCCTTTCCCACCTATAGACTTACCCCTGATGACCACGAGAGCGGTATGCAGCTGCGGGCCATATGCGATAGGCGGCACCGTGTTGGTGGTGTGCGCGAGAATGAGCAGGCGGCGTTGCAGTGCGCACACGTTGCGGCGCGCGAGCGGCCCCGCACGGCCCGCGCTCGCACACAGAGCACGCACCGCGGTCGTGCACGCTGCTCGCACTTCGTTCACCGGCCACCACTCTACGCTCACATCCATGGCTGAAATAAAAAGTAACATCAGTGGTAAAATTTAAAACGAAACTATGTCCCGCTATTTTTCCGTCTTCGAATTCCCGAAAAGTAGGTTGTAGATTAATATAATATATGTCCAATATGTACAATAGATTCCAGGTACAAACAAAAAACAAAGGCTACAAGTAAAGAGATAAATAGTTTTAAAGTCCCTTCGTTCTGGTAATTAACTCTGATATCTGCACCGTATCTGGGTTGATTGGTAAAGAATTCCAATAGGCATTAAGCCCACCCTTTTTAAACCTATATTTAGTCAAACAATAAAGAATAAATAATAATAATATTATGACTATTATGACTTATTTTGATCCAAATTTTTAAATTAGCTGTTACACATATTTGTACAAAATACTCACGTGCTCCATTGAGGGTCTCGTCAACGGATGGCGGTGGCGAGGGCGAGTGCGCTAACTTGAGGTCGTACTTGCCTTCCTTGCCCATTCGGTACGAGTTGGTCCCCCCCGCGTCCCAGCACACACGCACCCACCCGTCCTCCCCTAACTCCCCTATCACGCGTCCCTCTGCGCCGGGTGCTCCGTCCTACGAAAAAAATAGTAGAAATCGATTATAGCCGAATTCCGTCGTGGCATCATCTCGAAGGCACGCTACCTTGGCGGTAAAAAAAAGTAACACAGACCATCCACTATACTCCAGCCAAACTTTTTCAAACCCGGTTGGTCGTTGGTAGTCAGTCTGTAGATGTTTGTTGTTTTCATAGTAGTATAGTAGTTTGCAGAAGTAACGAACATATCATGAACGTGAAATTCAAAGAAAAGAGGTAATAGCTGGTTGCTTAGCGACGCAGTATAAAAACCATTACGATAAGAAGGGGCAGTGTATAGTCGTGTAGGCAATAAGCATTTTTAAACATTTTTCTGGAGTTCAAATAAGTCAAATTCAATCGAAAAATAATGCTTACTTGATCACCCCACTTCCAATCTCTGCCTCTGACGACGCGGGTGCCTATTTTCATCATAGCAGCTAGTTCCGGTCCAGAGAGCGAGGCTCCTCTTGCGCGCGCACCGATTCTTTCATCTTCGTAAATGATAAGGCATTCTGTTAACAAAAAGATTGGATTTATTGATAAGCTTTTACTTTCAGAGAGGAGACAACCATCTCCTCAATGGTAATGGAATCTTCATTAACTGTACTGAATTGCCGGATTTACTGTATGGCCTATAAAAGAGTACCAAGTATTACTAACGTTTAGGTTTAGATCCAGTGCAGATGACCGACGAATGTTGAGACGTATCACCACCTATTTGCTTCAGTAGCGTCAAGCAGGCACTGAGAGCGCCACCATTGATAAGTTGATCTATTTCTGGCCCGCCGCACCCTTCCACCAGTAACGACAGCAGCGCTATTATGAATCTATAAATCATAAAACATTATGAAAATATAACTGACATTATGTTATACCGTGCACTGAAAAAATTAGTCTTACAACAAATAGGAATGCTAAAGTTATTTGAATTAGGAACACAACATACCTTGCCCTAGACGGTTTATTCAACAACGCATGCGCGCCATAATTAGCGCTCATCTTTAGAGGCAACGGATACATGTGTTCGCCTTCTAGGACTTTCGCCTTTAACTCTATAAGAACAAAGCTGAATAACTTCGATCTTTCTAATAGCACCAAGTATTTAGTATAAGGTATTACAGATTCGATTCCTTCTAAGGGTTTCGTTAAGGGTATAGTGGGTTTGAGGGAGACCTGGGGCACTGAATCGGCTAGTGATGCTCCCAGAATGCCAGTGAGGGTGGCATACTTGATGCTTTCTGACATAGTTTGTGAGGCGTTAAGAAGTTTATTTATGATGGAGTAACCGTTTCTTCTTATCTCTGCTCTTTGCATCTGAAAATGTGATTTCGTTTGTGTTAGTAACATAATGCAATATGGTAACTTAAATTTCAATCATGGTTGTTAGAATGTAGATTTCGAGGGGAGTAAGATGAGGGAAGCTAAAACTAATTTTGACAATACCTGACAGTATAAAGCCCTTCTTAAGGTATCAATATCACAAGATTCTTCACTCATGACAAAGTCAATGATGGCTGTAGTCAAACTTTGTTGTTCTGGCGTTACTTGCTCCAGCATCCAGTATAGATCTAAAAATAAATGTGTATTCAAGCTCATATTTGTATTAAAAAAATTATGAATGTAAAAGATGTCAATTCCAGGAGAAAAATCACCATTACTTGAAATGGTTATGAAGATTCTTGATTTTAAATTCATACTTTTTAATATAATATTATGATTTTCCTTACCTTTCTCTTCACAAGCAAGTTTAGCTACCCAAGCATTTACGAACTTATTTCTCTCGGAATTGTCATCATCTTTTTCTTCGTCAGCCATAACGAGTTCAGTTTTAAAATCCTCAGCCAGTAATAAAACTTGTTTCTCACTTTCTATAGACTCTTTTAAAATTGAATTATCGGTAATATCGTTCATGGAACTCATAGATATTTCGTTAGTCGGCGTTTTGTCGTCGTAATCTCTGTCCATGTACTCTTCTTTCTCCGATAGTTTATCATTTCGCATGTCGTCAAAGTTGGAGGCGTTTTTAATATCTTTATCTCTGGTAAGAAGTTTGATTTTAGTTTGTTGATTAACAGCGTCTTTTGAATATGGAATGCTCATTTCCAAAACTTTCTGAATGTCCACGTTATTAGTGGGCGTTTCGTCGTTCAATTTGGTCGCGATCGCAGACGAGTGGCCGATAGCTGATTTTATCAATAGAGCGTCTCCTTGCAATAGGCTGCCAGTCGCTTTCAACATGCTCTTGCTTAAACTATTCTGTCTATTTCTTAATTCCTTAGTTGTTTCAAAACTACAAAACATAAAAATAATTTATCAGTAAATAATATTAATTCGTATTGTTATACAAAATGTAACCTTTATTTCGATAATCAGAGAGTAAGAGAGACTACTGAGTTTTTTATCCGAGTTCTAATCAGTAACATGGACCTTCCGAATCAGTGGTAGAATAATAATGGGCATATCGCATTTTTCATCAAGTCAAATCCTACAAAACATTTATTATTTTATGCCTTTTCTTTCACTAACATGATTTTTTTCTTTTCGTTTTACTTACCACTTCTTGAAAGACGGTGACTTAGCCAAATGCATGACTTTTCTGAACATCTTCTGCGTGTTGGAGGGGCGGCGGTGCGGCGGGCGCGCGCGCAACGCGGAAATGGCCGGCGACATGGCCGCGCGCACCTCGTGCAAGAGGAACCTCGCTCTTTCTAGTGGCGCCGCACATACCTGGAAACCAACGAGTTTTCTATCTATCTGTCTATCAGTCTTTGAAAGTCACTGGTGGATTTAGGTATCTCCTTATTCGGACTAGTCCTGTGCCCTTTGAACCCAATGGTTTGTTCAAGTTGTCAGTCCACCTGGTCGCGGGCAAACTATACTCCCATTTTTAGTTACCTATAAAACTAAGTTTTGTTTTAATGAAGTCTGCTAACCGCATGTTTCCAGCTCGGTTGGCTGAGTGAATTATGCCTCCTGGATATCCTAGCTCAATGTCTTAGTCATGCTTATTATGAAGCGTAACTATTGTATTCAGTAATAACACCACACAAGATGCCCTGATCCACAAAAACCAGTGCATACTGGGAGTATCCAGACATTGAATAAATCTAACCTCTTTGTATCCACGGGACTGCTGCTGTCGAGTTCTTATCAACGTCCATTTGCTTTGCTGCACACATTTCACTACTTCTGACATCGCCGGCGACAGTTTCACCTCACCCTTCTCCATTTCTGATGGGATATGAGACGGTATATCAGAATAATAATTTTATATCACTTGTGTTACACACTAAATGTAAAAACTGTACAAAATTATTGCTTTATGGTAGAAATGGGAGTAAATGTTTCAAAAGACACACTTAGAAAAATCGTACTTAGTGTATGAATCTTTAAAGCCGACATACCGGTGGTGGCAGTAGCTAGGGCGTGTTCCTTCAACCCCGCGTGATACAAAAGAACCGCCAGCAACGCCCTCCTCAGCTCCTCCAGTGGATGTTCAGGGGGGAAGTGTGGCGCACAGCCCTCGCGACGCTCACACGCCCACCACAAGTGGAGTGCTAGAGGGTCCTAGACAAAATAAATAAACCTATGGAATTTATTAAGTTATACACTACGTTACCAGTCTTACTACCCCTTTTTAAAACTCGAAAATTTGGAAGACTCATCGTCAAAAATGGTCATCAATGGCCGCTCATCAGACCATGTGCAGACGATTGCGAAGCATGACATTGCAGAGGTAGTTTAAAAGATGCAGCTAGTAGTCAGCTTACAATTATTTGTCCTTTATTTCCTTTATATCCTTTATTTGTCTCAAAGTCGCACACAATAAATAAGTAGGGAAATTAAATTTTAAAAAATTACTTTACAGACTTAAGTATAAGCTATGATGTAATATTATTAGCTATTCTGTATTGCTGCGACAAAAACTCATCTAGCATTGTGGTGTAGAAAGATTTCAATTTAAAAATTCTCACGTGCAACTTAGGCTCGGCCAGCGCGAACAGCAGCGCATCCGCCCTAGCAGCGGACACCGTGACGTTGACCCGCAGGCTGGGCGCGCGGCTGGCCATCCCGAGCGGTACGTTCAGCACGTTGGTGGGCGGCGGCTCGTTGGAAACGGGCGCATCGCTCGCCGGACTGTTGCCCCCGGTCGATGACCCACTGCGGGCTTCGGACTTTTCTTCCTCGAATGGATTCGCTAGTTGGTTTGCCTGGAACGAGGCACTGCGTTATAGATCTTAAGTAAATTATAAACGTTACTAATGAAATCGCTGCATTTTATCAAATTTAAATATTTTATGGATGTTTATCCTTATAGCTGACATTTTGATACTACCGGATTAACCGTTAGCGTGACAGTACGGTATATATTTACCCACTAGAGTAACTCTGTTGTCTTCAATCTACCTTTTAAAAAATATCAATTTACCTGCAGTCCTCCTCTAAGAAACACAGCCGCGGCGTAGGCAGCGGCGTCGCGCTCAACCTGTTGCTCCGGCAGCGAGCGCGCAAAGTGCAGCGCGCACTGCGACAGCCCGAGAGCCAAGTGCAGCGCGCACGTAGACAGCACGTGGTGAGCGCGGATCGTTGAACCATTGTCCTGGTAAGGAAACGAGGGCTTGAAGTTTAAAGGGCTCAAGAAAGGATAAGGCTGGTAAAAAATCTTGTCATAGATTCATTTTAACTATTGCTCATTTACGAATTAAATCACCATTACTTACTCTTTCTTTGTCTGATATTGTAAACGCCGACTTTCGAATTTATACACCAAATATGAGTTCGGCGCGACACTGAGTATTCGCGCAGGTTGCGGAAGAACGTGCCCGTGTCTGCGTCCTTGTAATGTAACTAGAATGATTTGAGAACTTCGAGGCTAACATTTCGCGGCTTCAAGTTAGTTGTCGACCTTGCCTTTACTCACCTTGCATACATGCTTCTTTGTCTGATCTTCGTAAACGCCGACGACTTTTGAAGTAATCCGCCACATGTAAGCGGAGTGCGGCGCGACGCTGAGCGCTTCCGTCGCGTCCGTACCGCACAGGCTGCGGACGTACGCAACCGTATCCGCGTTCTCTCAATCGAACTTTTCCACATCGTATACCACTCCGGATACGATTATCCAGTAGCTGCCCTCTCTGATATTGTTTTCAAGATCGCACCTGAGAACAAAATTAAATAAATGTTTACAAGTAATCACACAAGTTAAGAAATAGACTCTTAAAACAACTACTTAAAGTAACGTCAAACGACCTAATTTTCTTTTAAAGCTTTCGTCTGCTTCACACTGCACAATACTTATCTTTTCTTTCGGTTACGCAACTTACTTTCGTATAGGATTTCTGCTGTTAATTTACCAGGTCATCAGGACTGTAGTAACGAAGAGCAGTCAACTTACTTTCTGATAGTTCTGCCATTGACGACCTGCTTGCGGGCCATGAGGCCGGGCCAGCCCAGCAAGTCAGCCTCCAGGCGGTCGGCGCTGGGCAGCGTCTTTGCCGCGTCCTCGCACGCGCGCACAGTCCGTAGCACCGCACCCTCCACGTCCGTAAGCAAGTAGGGCGTGCGCGCCGAGCACGCACACACCCACACGGCCAGCTCGGTCAGTACTCGACCTGATAAATCATTAAACCCAAGTTTATACGCGCTCCGGCTCGTGTGAATCGTAACTGATCCACAAAGTTAAGCAACCTCGATAGACAGATAGGTGGTTGACCGGCCAATGGCAACATTTAATGAGCGCTATTATACTTCAGAGGTAACACTAAGTCAGTTCCGGTCAATAAGCCTTGCTCTGTAGCTGGACACTTGTTGCATCTTAGAACTTACTAAATCCCAAAAACAAACGCTAGACGCACAAAAAAACAACTTCTATATAAAAAAGAAGCCTATTGACTGACATATCAAAGTACAGCTCAAACCGCTGGATGTAGAAACTTGAGCATTTGCATAAAGTTTATTTCTATAACGTAAAGTACAAGTAACGAGAGCTCTAGAAAGTTTGTACGGAAAACGACATTCACGCGAGCAAAGTCTATTCTGAAAACAAAATATTGCAAGCCACACTAACCGATTATATCAACACAGATTATGTCGCAGATGATTCTGAGCTGGCTGTTGTCCGCCTTGCGCACGGCCTGCACGAAGCAGCCGAGCGTGGAGTGCACGTGGTTGGCGAGTAACGCCAGATATCGCGTGAGGATGGCGCGCACGCCGCCGCGCGTGCCCCGCCCGCCGCGCGACCACATGCCCTCGCAGAATAGCAGTCTGGAAATAAGTGTTTTTGTTTGGAAAAAGGAGAACTCCCCCCGTCATTAACCTTGAATCTCGAACATTATAGATGCCTTTTTTTTTGGCAAAAGGAGAACTCCCCCCAGTCATTGAATCTCGAAAATTCTAGATGTTTTAAGTTACGTTTATGAATGCATTATAACCGTTACGGTATGTTTCATAATGAACAAACAATGCATTATGATCACAATCCACAACCGGCCCACTACTGAGCATGGGTCACCTCTCAAGATGAGAAAGGTGGACCTACCACCACGTCCAAGTACGGATTGGCAGACTGCACACGCTTTTGAAAACATTATGAAGAAGTCTCAGGCATGCAAGGCATAGGCTCGCCTGGGATTCGAACCCCGGACCGCCTGAGTAGCAGACGGAAGTCTTAACCACTCGGCTATCACTGCTGTATCAACCAGATGTTAAGTGGCTACTGCAGCTGCAGCATGTATGGATACCTTTTCAAAGCTAGCCATACATTCACGACAAAAAGAGCAGTGTACTCTGGGCGGACCATATTCATATTCTACCAACCGGAGAGTATAGCATTAAAACAGAAGAATTTCTCGTTTAATTAAGTATTACAGTTTAGCTGAATTATACCTTTGAAATCTTATCAACAGCTCGCAGCTAGGGCTGACAGTATCCTTCGGGTTTTCAGCTTTGCTTGTTTCCCCGTGGATGACGGACTTCAAGTGAAATTGTGTTTGACAGCTTGTATTTTCGATTAAATGCTCGACCTACAACAGAACAATCATTCTTATTTTTAATTTATTTGATTATTTAAAACGTAATTAATATTGAATATGTACTTACCAAATACATCAAAGGAACACAATTGGCATTTTCAAATGCAATAGTACTTGTCATTGGATAGTCTTCTGCGCATTGAGCTGTAACATATCATAGAAACACTTTGTTTTTAAGCAATTGGCAGCAATATTAAAACTAATCTAATAATTCATTCATTCATCATTTATTGAATAAATATATAAAACACATAATCTACCTTGACACGGGCCAGCTTCGTCAGAGTTGGCAGCATTTGATTTACTGCGTTGTCCCGTTACTATATCTACTTGATCGTAGGAGCTGTAACAGATATATATAAATTTTAAAAAAAACTGC
>DWLO01004074.1:0-10321 GCA_018245335.1 Dalla quadristriga | reverse complement strand
CGGATTGGCAGACTTCACACGCCTTTGAGAACATTATGGAGAACTCTCAGACATGCAGGTTTCCTCACGATGTTTTCGTTCACCGAAAGCAGATGATATTCAATTACTGAAAGCGCACATAAAGTAGAAAAGAAATTAAAAATTCACTTAAAATATTGTAATTGCTATTGATGCAAAACCAGTATGATTGAAACACCGTCTCATTTTTCTTCGAAACAATGTTACGAGAGTAAAATGTACTCTTTTTTGTTATTTCGCACGAGGAGGAAAATGGAAAATAAATCCGAGTTCATAATTGGTTCGCCTGTAATTGCGACGGGCGAGCAATTGCTTTGGATCAAAATAGACTGGCACGCACGGGTTATTCAATTGAGCGGTCTTCAGCTAACGTCGACGTAACGCGAAACGTACTTAAAACTTTTTGTTGGAGTCGACAAGGCACGTCAACGGGCAGCCGGCAGCGCTGGCAGCGAGCCGGTACCGCGTCATCGGTGGTCGGAAAATGCGAATGGTCTTCGAAGGTTGCGACGACCGACGCCGGTCGGCCGGTATCGGTTGTCGAGCACCACGCAATCGCCGGAACGAAACGCCTTCGACAAATAAAAAGGTCAGACACAACTTCGAAATAACTCGTGACAGGCGAAGCTTAACGAGCCACTTATACTCTCAAGGCATGATTTCATATCGACCAGCGAAATCACCGCACAGCAAAGATGACGAGGGATGTAAGGGCGCTAAACCTGCATCCAAAACTGAAGGTGAAAACTGTTACATTTCAAAATTATCCGAAAACGAATGCGGGATCTTCCCCAACGTCAATAAGCACACGTTCATATTCAAAAACTTCGTTCAACTCACTCCAAACGTGTACACGCATGATCGTGCGTATCCGAGCCGACGTATACAGACACGTCGATGCGACCACCGAAGTCAGGCCCCTCGACTTTGCAGCATTTCGCAGGCCAACGTTGAGACGGTAAAGATCTGTGTTATCTGGCGATGACCAGGCTCGCTGCAACCGGTTACGAGCCCGGCCACTACAGCGAGGCAGCGATAGCGTGATAACGGCTAACATTCGAGCCAGCTCGAGGAGCAACGATACAGAATCGGCTGAACTGTTACAAATGAATACTACAGGACTAACAAACATTTACACGAGACAAAGGGAAATGGAACGATTGACATTTTGTTGACACTTCCGTATCACTCAGGTAAACGGTTCATTTAGTGTGAGCGGCAAAAGAATTAAGCTTATTTCGAGAACTATCACATTTCCTATCTATCTATCTATCTATCTATCTATCAATGATTGTTAAAGTCTAGGTAGATTTTTATAGTTTACAATAAAATGACGAACATTTAAATTTTCATATAGGTACTTAGTTTTTGATAAAGAAAACTGGCAAAAACAATTCTTAACTTTTCTACCCATTTCTCTCAGTCAACATTTAGGGTAAGTATATGAAACTTCAAATGTCTAAAATGTCCGTCATTTGATTGTAAACCATGATAATTAAACACATTTTTTAAAAGTATATTTATACATTCACAATAATTTAAAATGTTAGAATCTCTCCTTCCTCGTCCTCTTATATAGACACAAAATACAATAAAATATTAATTTTCAGGTATGAATGCGGGCGTGAATTAGCATAATTAAAAAATCAAAGTGAGCTACAACCACTTTTTGCAAAGGCGGACATTTCACACCGGTAGCCAAGAATTCAGGGCGAAACAATTCTGGGAAAAAAAATCGAATGTCACCTCGATGAATTACGACACAAGGCGAAACAACACGTTAATGCAAACAAGATACCTCTGTCAGTACGTGTATTATGCAAATATAATTAATGCAATCAAGAGGCCACATTGCTATGCATCGAATCTAATAATACAATTCGCTTGTACAGTTCCGGGCGATCCGAGATGCATTGAAAGAAAATACGTTAACCCTTGCCGTCGCAATAGAACTTTGCATTTTCTAAGGGAACATGCGACCTCGGTGAGCCATCAACTACCGCAGGCCTATGTCCAGCAGTGGACTCAATAGCTGATGTATGGATGGGGATGGATGAATCCTCACTCTCACAAAATTTAATGGGTGTAACTTTTATACTTACCAAGTGACAGTAACTTTTAAAACTTTTTTGTTGTCTGCCGAACTGCCTTTCGTCTCCTAAATTCGCCACGCGAGAGGTTATCGAAACATCTATAATATTCCAGCTAATAAAACGATCCAACCACAATGTTAAAATTATCATCAGCTGGCGGTTTTTAATTTTTTTCTTGTGACATATGAACTTTAAATAAATACCAGGCACCTCTTGCTCTTATTTAATGTTAACAAAACAAAGCACCTTATTAAATTAATTGCCCAAGGTGGGCTTATGTTTATGTATGCGGTCTTGACCATTCGATTCGCCATACACTTAAATACATCTGCTTGTGAAGAATATAGACTCAAACTTGATCATAAGCAGTTGACTGACACTGACTGACACTGTCGGTCCGTGGTCAATTTCCCTCCGGCATAACCGCTTTCTGCTGTCGCCCGGAGGTTGACTTTACTCGTTTGATCTATGCTATTCGGCAGCCCGTTCCGACTGGCGTTTGTGGTATTGGGTCGCAACAAACATAAAGACAGACAGACACACTTTCGCATCTATAATTTGCGTCGTAGTCATTAAAGCTGCCTGTGTAATCACGTCTTTATTTTAGCTGTCACTTTCTCCCTTCATTATAATTGTACTAGGTGTCGCCCGCAACTTCGTCCGCGTTCAATTTATGATGTTTTCAATCCCTCGCGATCTATATCCCGGTATCGATTCGCGATCGAAAGTGTCCTATGACTATTTTCACGACTCAAACTACCTCGCAACCAATTTCTATGACGCTCGGTTGTATGGTTTAGCCGCGAAGGCGTATCAAACAAACAAATTTTCGCTTTCATAATTTTAGTAAGAAGTAAGATACAGGTGTAGAGGATGATCTCTGCACACAATTCGGTTCGAGTGCACCCTAAACGGGGAGCACTTGTGGAGACAAGCCGCGCCATTCACCTATTAATAGTGTTACAATCCACTCTCGGCCTCCACGGAGGCGGTACCGTCTATTTCTGGACACGCGTCGCGTGCACCATACCGCCACCGACATAAGAAGTTTTCGATCGATATGGTGAAACTAGACTAGATGGTGCTCGGAGCCCGCTGAGGCCGCAGTATCAAACTTTCTCCGATAGATCTATCTATCTATCTATCTATCTATCTATCTATCTATCAATCTATCAATCGATCTATCAATCGATCTATCAATCTATCAATCGATCAATCTATCTATCTATCTATCTATCTATCTATCTATCTATCTATCATGAGAGCTTATATATCTAGCTTCATGAGAGCTTCTATATCTAGCTTCATGAGAGCTTCTATATCTAGCTTCATGGTAAGCAATGTGGAGGCCGATACAAACGCGGTGAGGTAAATAAATGCTTGCAAAAAGGTAAAATTCTCAAAGAATTTTTCCCTAGCAGAAAAATACCGACTTTTTCTTTCGTAAGAAATGATAAATGATCGCGTGGGCTATGGTATACAGTGGAAAGAGTTCGGTGAAATTATGGAAGCTATCAGAGAATACATTCACAATGCCTTATGTGACTTTTATAAGATTCGATTAACTTTTATTTACTCGTGGGTTAGACAGAAATTCATTATAAGGCAACGTTGATTGGGATATCATAGAAGTGATAACTTTTATGTCCTGAATCGTTGAAAGCGTGTAACATACAAAGTCACGTATTGAATATGACAAAAAGAGGTTGACAAAAAAAAAATACATCCACCGTACTGCTAGACGTCCTGTGAAGATGATTAACATGGATAACTCCCAGATATGCAGGCTTTTGCATGACGAAGCATGGGCTTGATTGCATGTGATACGACAACATAGCGAAATGGTGACAATGGGATATATGCATGTTTTTTTTTATATTTTATAATCACTGTTTACCTACATCATTATAGAATAGTAAAAAATATAAATAATGTTGGAAATGTTTCAAATTAATTTATAAAAATAATTATAAAAGACGATAAATTTGAACTGTTTAAACGTCGCCATTTTCCGCGCGGTTAGAATGACGTCACAAGACGCCACAACCGAAACCAAAAGACTACACATACCATACAATCGTCTACCACTGGACATAGCCGATGACGTCACGTTACGATTTAACCATTGCGTTGCGTTGCGTTTCGCAATTTTAAATTTCGATCGCCTATTTTGCACACTTAATTTTTTATTTCTTCCCTTAATAATAAATAAAATAATAAGATAAAATATATTTGTAAAAAATGTAAATTACACGTATATATTGTATTCTGTTTTTCCGTCACCGCACGGCATACGACTAATAATGGTACCACAAATTATCACCCTGAACTCACATTGTAAACTACTCTGATGGAAATAATACGCTAAGTAATGTTGGAAACCATACTCCGCTGCGAATTGCAGACGTCAGTCGTTAACGCATTGACGCTAAACACTCTCAACAGGCCTCAATCGTTATTTATCACGTAACATCAACTAGTTTAGAACTTGTGAACGTTTCAATAATAAGGAAAAATGTGGGTCGAATCGAGAAACGCGAGTTAGTACACTGCCGTGCGTGAACTGCACCGCGAAGCAGAGATATCAGAGGAATCGGTATAGGAAAATGAAACTTTGACACAGCGAAGTAAGCGTGACTTAGCTTTGTTAAGTCTTTTTACAATATTTTGATCCAAGTTAAGTTTTTTTACAATATTTTGATCCGAGTGATTACAGGTAATTTGATGTATAGAAAATACTTAGTTTCTCTACTCTACTTTTAATTTCATTACAACAAACAGCACGACAGTTTGCTCCGTCTAATTAAACATTCACGATAATATATATTATATATATACTCAATTTGTCGCTGAGCTACCACATGTTCATGTAAGGTACACACTGAACAATAATCCTTAAAATACACCATACAGTCACAATACAAAACACCTAATACTATAAACAATCTATTATCTATTTAATGCTATATCAGCCAACTCAAACAGCATTATAGCCTTTGCCGATACCGGATCAGCCAAAATACTATTTGAATAGACAAAATACTATTTCAAATTTTTAATATTGAAGACGATTACTTAAATAATACAGTGGGATAAACTACTGGCTTCAGAGGCACGTGACCGGTGGTGAAGTCCAGCCCGGATAGTCATTCTTGGGTATATTGCCACTGGGCGGTACGGCGACGGAGACGGTGAAACGGACGGCGCCCGCGACCAAAATGAACCACCGCCAATGACGTCGCTGGGGAGTGGATATTATTCGATACATTTTTGCGTTTCCGGCTGCCGTCGTCCATTAAGGTCCACGTCCATTCCTTTCGTCACGCGCAGTGGCCTCACCCGTAATGTTACAAAAATACGCTTAAGAGGGCTATTATTAGTTTCCATATCTATCTCGCTCGCACACTGTTTATAAAACTTTTGAAAAATGTGTTTCGATATCATTTTTAAATGGAATTCCAGTTAGATTTGTTATCAACATTTTTAACTACGTCGAAAATCGAATTAATGCTGTTTAAATAATGATTGTATAAAATCTTAATTCGCACTGCCTTGTGATTACAATAAGTCCAAAACTAACTGTTTCAGCGTCGCGAATTGTGTTTAATCTGTGTAAGGCTTTGCAGATTAATGCAATTTAATGCACACTATTTGACATTGAAGTTTAAAACATTCAGATAACTAGGTACTTATTTCAATGTATCGTGGTACTGTATAGGGCAAGCAATTGTTGTTTCGGCTGAAATTGGGCGCCGGTCACACTTACACTTAATAATACCGCGTAAAGATTCGACCCTAATTTCCCCGTACCAGTTTTAATACCTCAGCGAAAAGGTGGCAAGAAAAGAGTTGCTCGGTCACGTTAGCAGGTTGCCAGCGTCCCGCAACGCAGATCAGCTACGAAGGTGTTCCGTGCCAACGTTAATCGCAGGAGCAAAGACGTGTGGTGTTATACACATATCCAAACGTGTACGGACAGTCTAACGATAGTGTACCGGTAATAGGCGAATAAAACTTTTCGTTTGTATAATATGAAGTGTCGCAGGTCTGCTTACACAACCAGTAGTTACTCAAAAGAAATTTTATTTATCTTAAAGTACATTTTTATTACTATTTGTTACTTTTTCGCTACAAAATGTACTAACTTATACGAGAGGGCGAATCCTAGCTTCCTACAAACACAGGGAATCCTAGTGTGGGAGCTAGTGTCCCTGATATTTTTGTTAAATAAGGTTGATTCAATAAATCATTTCAATTTCATTTCATTTCATAAAAATAGCAATTCCGCTTTTAACGCACATTTCGATAGATATACATTTAGGTTTGGGGCGGAGCGGAGTAGGAGTACGGATACCAACCGGCGGCGGTGGCAACGATGGGATTCGGCAAAAAGAGATGCGCAAAAATACTTTCTACGTACGCAACGCCCGCAGTCCCGGGGAGAGAATGGGGGCTCTGGGGGAGGCGAAAATCAATTTGAGGGTCCGGGGGGCACGGTGCGTACCACGAAGCCGCCGGGGAGTCACGGCCAAGGTCGGCGCGCCCGCCCCTCCCCGCGGGGCCACGCCGGCCCATTGAGAGGCAGCACACCCACACGTACAAGACGGGAATGCCGACGTGAATAATAATGGCCGTAACTATCAATGTGTAACTATGCTCGTAGACCCCAGCTGGATTAGTTGTTGGGTGGAATTTAAGCAGCATCTTTAATGCGTGCGAACTCTTTCACAAGATATGAACAAATTATCTATATTAATGTAATAAATGACTCTGTTTGTTACTTTATCACGCAGGACGGATTGCCCCAAAATTTCACACAGGGGCTGGCTGAGGTTCAGGGAAGGACATAATAAGGGTACAATTTTGTGTGATGTTTGAATTGACTAAGTAACTACATTTTTCCTTTTCTTTGATTAGTATAGGGGATATAAATGTATGGACGAGTGTCATAATTAATAATCAACTAAATCCATAAATATCAGAACGAACTAACATAAATTAGAAGTAACTCACGTTCCGTTGAGATTTCAACCGTGCATTACTAGCTGTTAAAAATTAAAAGTCCCAGTAAAATTATCCACGCAGACGTACTCGCGGGTACCAGCTAGTAATAATATCAATTCTTTGACATTATTTCATTACTTGCAGCAACATTATTATTAATAAAAATTATTTATATGAAAGCTGTATCCGATATGCCGATAGTATTATGTACCATAAAAACAATATTCTTATGTGACAAGATCAGCCTGTGTATATAAAACAGACGAATAAATCACATGAATGTCACCCGAACGCAAAATGTTCCTGTGCTCTGAAATTATTGAAGACGGATTCAGAGTCACCGTTGAAATGCCTTGCATTAATCATGAGAGGGGCGATCAGATACAATCCATGACAAAAGTTTGGTACCTAGATTTTGTTACTAGGGTACGTGATAAAAGACTTAATACCTCCAATCCACGGACGGACACGTGTCTTGTCCATGGATTGGAGTCACGGAATATTTTGTCATGCAACTTTATTGGGTTAAAATGGCTTACTAGAACACAGATACAAATAGAAATGTATAAGATGGGTTTGACTGGTATGCCATTACAATGAATGACATTGAGATCCGTTAGGTATAAAAGAAAAGCAGTTTTGAATTTGGAAAGCCTCAGTTCTATGTCCAATTAATTTGACGGGTCCACTACTAAGGGTCCACGGGTTTTGAGGTTACTGCGGACACTTGGCTCGCTAATCTCTGCACCATCATTTGAGTTATGTTTACCATTACTCAAACAATCAGCGTGAATTTCAATTGGGAAATACCGTCTGTCTACGTTTCGAGTAGCCGTAGCCAGGCTGTTGACAACAAATCCTGGGACCAGTTCGTTCAAATTAATCTTCAGGAGCTGATAACAGCACGGTTGTAATGCCACCTCCGATATCGCTGCATTCCTGTTTATCATTCAGGTATATTAGTACACTAAAACACTAATCGAAGACCAACAGAATTCAACCATCATTAACAAAACCATGTATGTAAGTCTTTATGTTATGAAAATAGTAACAACAAGAGAGACAGAGAGAGAGTGGTAACCTCCAGTGTCAGAGGTATCATCTACAAGCGGTAAATTAACATCGGGGGGACAGTTGCGTATCGATTGAGAGATGTTGTCCCGGCCCGCTGGTCGGGAGTCAACGCCCTCGCGAATGACATCGGAGAGAGCGCGCTTTACCAGGCGAGAGAGAGCTAATATGGACTCAAATTTGGCCATTGGCTACCCAATCCAATAAGGTGTTAATTGCGACATTGAGGATTTAAAGCTAAATTGCTATATATAAAATTATTTTACAGTTGGTACTACTCAAAGTCATGTGGTTTTTAAAAGCAACATCAATCAAACGCAACCGGAGCTATTTCTGTAAAGCGATGGTCCCGATTTTTTAGATAACAGCCGTTAAGGCTTATTGGGCTAAGAACTTACGCTACTTGGGTTGGCCACCACTCACACAATCTCCACTAGCAAGATACGCCTTGCTCAGCTGTGAAGGAACCCATGCATGTTGCCAATTTCATAGCAAAAACGATTGCTTTGCAGTGAATTGGCAATCAGTTTCACGGTCCAAATGGGGTGCTTTAAAGAAGGGACAAAGGAACTCCCCTACAGGGCGGGCGACGATTTGGCGACTTGGCAAGTGTTGCAAATATCCATACGACGAAAGCGACTATTTATCATCAGGTGTCCCCGTCTGCCTTTACGTTAACCCTTCGTTAAAAAAAACCGTGATGATGTAAGGATTGTGTGTATTAATAGTCCCCGGGCAGATAATGCTATCAACAGGCATATTATTCGGCGTATCGACACCGATAACATGATAATACTGGATTGTTTGTACCGAGCGTTGCGTCAGCGAAAGATTTATATGTACATGTCGTAAATTTCATGTATTTCTAACTAAGCGTTTTTCAGTGTTATGTGCGACGAAAACAATGGTTCAATCGGGGACGAACTTGACTTAAGAGCATCTACAAAAAAATGGATTGGTTCAAGTTCTGTTCTTTACCTTACGTCATACCATACCAGTATAACGTGCCATAACGTCTCGAATAAGTGTAGGCGACGTTTTAGACTTTAAATACATTCGACGATGTCTATGATATAACTGTGTACAGATAACTGCATGTGATTCAGAGTTTTCTAGGATTCAACTAAATTTGAAATTTCCGACTAGATGCGTTTCATTATTTGTCTATTGGGAACAAACAAAGTACTTAGTTTTATATTCTTGAATCCATCAAATTTCACGAACTGAAAATACGATATAATAGTAGGGGACTAACCTTACCTTGTACTTAACAATCAAAAAGAAAATAGGTACGGTAGCTAAATAAGAAGATACTTTTTCTCCTTTTGCACATAAACGCCGTTCTTGAAAGTAGGTACTATGTGAGATACATACGTCCCTCCGCCTACGCTCGAGTCATGAAAAGGTTCCTTTTGATGAGGGTAAATAAGTAAATATTTAGGTGCTCGTACTATTTTGGTTATTGACAGTTTCGCAATATATAAGAGATAAAACTAGGATACCTTATGTACGCAGAAAAGTTTAAACGCTTTAGCAATACATACACACGTCAGACTCGGTCAGACAGACCACGCCATGCGAAGGTCTGACAAGAAAGGTCTTCGAATGGAGACTACGACTCGGGAAAACGAGCACAAGTGGCCCTTCGACAAGCTGAACTAACGACTTGAAGAAAACAGCGGGTAACCGCTGGATTCAGAGGGCACAGTACCGGTCGGAGTGGCGTCGGTTAGGGGAGGCCTATGTCCAGCAGTGGACCTCTAAACGCTGATAGATTGATAACCATATTAAACTTCATAGTCGCGAGTTAAGTCAAACAACTATTACGCCATGTTATCTACGCCATAACCATAGGTATAAGTTAAGTCTGACAACTATTAAGCCATGTTATCTACGCCATAACCATAGGTATAAGTTAAGTCTGACAACTATTACGCCGGTATAAGTTAAGTCTGACAACTATTAAGCCATGTTATCTACGCCGTAACCATAGGTATAAGTTAAGTCTGACAACTATTACGCCATGTTATCTACGCGATAACCATAGGTATAACCAGCACGTGTGAGGTGGCTGGTCAGGGGCCTGTTATCGACGTTTGATTGGCGAAATCATCAGCTTCACATTTTTGGTAACA